>KZ810555.1:10124-32592 GCA_000696205.2 Oncopeltus fasciatus
CAAGACGAAGTTCTCGCCTTTCTCGTGGGTTAGGCTCTTGCTAGTGTAGAGGGAATTGAATGAGACAACTAACGCGTCCTGGTAGCACAACTGGCAAGTGCACTTGCCCGGATAGCAGGAGATCCAGGTTCCAGCCCTGGCTGGGACAGATAGATTTTTTATTCTATTCCCTCGCATTAATTGTTTAAAATTTACGTGGGATAATAAACCACAACTAAATTAATATTTATGAATGAAAATTAAAAAAGTAAATAACGAAAGTCGATAAATAGCTAGACAATGTCAGCTCCTTCGAGCATAAGACGATGTATTCGTCTTTCTCGTGGGTAAGGCTCTCGCTAGTTTGTTGGGAATTTAATAAGTTACCTAGCTCGTCCCGGTGGTGTAATGGGAGCATACCGGCCCGGATAGCAGGAGATCCAGGTTCCAGCCCTGGCTGGGACAGATAGATTTTTTATTCTATTCCCTCTCATTAATTGTTTAAAATTTACGTGGGATAATAAACGACAACTAAATTTATTTTTATATATGTACTTCTTTTAATTTATTTTTTTAAATCAATAGATAAAGAAATAATCATAATTTTCTATTTATGCTCATTCTGAAGTAATTCTCTACATGCTAGAGGCATATCATACGGCACAAAACACTATATATCCATCTCATGGAGCAATATTTTTATGTAGAATTGCTTCTGCTCCACCAAACCTTGTGAACATTAGTCCTAAAAAAATAGCCCTTAAAAAAAATGATCAGCTACTCAATATTAAAATAAATTGTGGTTCAACAGAAGTTAATTCATATTGGGCCTAGAGCTCTTTATTAATGATTTAATGTAAAACTTGAGCTATTAATCCTTAGCTGAGTAAATAAAATTCATTTCTTCTTATAATTTTATTATTCATAAATTTAATATTTTAACTCATTTAATACTATATTTTCAATATGGATCATGTATACCATAAACAATTATTCAATTACTGGTAGAAAATATCGGTATATATATATACATTTTTTTTTTCGAATCTCTCTCTTTTTTTTTTTCTTATTCTAATCAAAACTCTTTGTTATACCCTTTTCCTTGCTCCATAGAATTCTGTCAAGGTTTCTAAGTTTTACGAATTTCCATATTTTAAATTGTACCACTGATTATTATTATTATATACAATTACGGTGAAGTAAAAAACGTGATCAGCATATTAGAGAGCTCCCCAATCTCCAAAATTTTTATTGATAATAAATTTCTGCATCTTTACTTGGTTCGTTAATCGTTAATACTAATTACACATAATCACTATATATTCTTACGATAATTTTTATGGGGATTGGTGTGTTATGGAAGATTAGTGTGACTACAAAGTGAATAAGAAGAATCTGGCTGTAATATCCTGAAGAGCAGGGAAACTACAAGGTATTTGTCTCAGTTGGATAGAAATCAAAATGGACATTACCAAATGAATTTTTTTTAAATCATCTTATTTATTTATTACAGTCTACTTAAAAAATATATTTTGGTCTAAAAATAAATTAACANTATGTCTATAAGCAATTTGGATTAATTGTTTCATAAAGAGGTTTAAGTTATTTTGAACTGTTGTCCACTATCCTGTGCATGCCAAACATGAAAAAGATCTAAGCAATTCAAGAGACCGCAGATTTTTTTTGGATGTACTGAGTATGAGTATAATCAATGTTTATGTTTAATTCTATACCAGGACGATCTGTTATTATTTTTATGTTAGTATGGTAACGACAAGCAGTATGATACGATGACATTAACAATGTATACAAACAATTTTACTAAACTATGCCTAACAAATTATATTTAGCTATACCTTATATAGTTCATAACTAAGATAATTCTTAACTAACTTAATTCAGATAATCGTTTTTGATGGAAATGGTGGTGAAACATCGTTTTTTTTTTTGTCAAGGGGGAATGCTAAGTGCAACGGCATTCTAAGCAATGCATTTAAACCCCTGCATTCCTCACTGGAAAGTACTAAGCGGACGTGCTCTCCGTAGCTGGAGTAAGTGGCGTAGATCGTGTACTGGAGAAAACCTCCACCGTAGAAGGACTCGACCGAATCCTTTGTAAGTGACCGGGTTAGTGGTACCCCATCTCCCACCCTGGGAGCTAGAGGAGGCCACTGGGCCAGAACTTCAATCCCGACAGGAGGCGGCTTTAGAATCCTTCATTCGTGTACTGCCATCTTGAGAGGAGTGTGGAAGTCAATAGGCGTGTATTTCCAACTGGAATGCTTGAGGCTAGGTTAACTGATTCAGACAGTGTCTTCTAGTGCATATTGAAAACTTCTGGCACTCGGGAGAAGAGTAAACTAAGCAGATTTCCACAGACTGGAAAGAGGATGGTGGTGGGGGAAAGCCCAACTCAGCCCTTCAAATCCCTTTTTCAATATCTAAATTTTATGCTCCTTGTGTCAATTTAAACGTTTTTAAGTGGTTGATGAAAATAGTAAGAATTTCGATGATTCATTTTGGTTGAACTCTTAACTCTCTTTCCCTTCCCTCTTACCATTTTGAGCCAAATTACTTAATTCAAATATTTGCATTATACAGCCTAAATACTGTTTTTAGTTTTATTATTTTAAAATTGCGGAAGATAGAACACACACACACATACTATATATATATATATTAATGGTAATATTTTTAGTTCTCGCAATGTAGGATCGGTGAAGATCCGTAAAGTTTTTCTTATTTACCGACGTGAATAGCTTGATTTGATCTTCCAAAGTACCCATTTATAAATAAAGAGGGTGTGAAGCTAACGATGGACAAAGGACTCTAAGCATGCTCCTCTTAGAAAAAAGAAGACGCGTACCAGCATGCATCCCCTCTCACATAAAACAAATATAAATATCAGAACGATCAAAGCGGGCTGATTGCAACATAACACAGGCATTGACAGGTCATGGATCTGTCAATAACAACCCACATAAATTTCATTAACACTTCAGGCTCACTCTCACAATGCATATGAATAATCCCCCGACAGACGTCAGGCCAACATTGTAAATCAAATATAGCAACGTAGTTAGTTATTCACCTTTCGAGACACCAGCATTAATGAAAATACTGCTGGGTTTAAGTATTTTATAAAGAAATTTACAATACAAAATGCAATTTATAATAAGAACTTATAACAATAATTGAATGAAATACTTTAAATAATTAATTTATTCTGAAAGAAAGAAAAAGCATTTAAAGATTGCAATCAAATGGTCGTATACACAAGAAAATTTGGTGTGTAAAATGAAGAGCAAATAAAAAAGATATATACTGCTTACGTAAAACGTTCATGGTCACAGCCAAGTAAAGCTTTACAATCGGACGCTGGATTGCCGCCAAGGATGATGATGCTGAGTGTTTGGTGAGATTGGAAGGAATCGTTAATCATGAAACACCGAAGAGAAAAACGACCAGAATTGGTCACTAGGAAAGGTTTCGTTTTCCGCTAGAGACCACACACATCTTTAGTGACTTGGCAAAACTCGAGGGGAAGTTTTGATGCATAGTCCGTCAAATCTGGACCTCGCCCCTCGACAACCATTTCTTCCGTTAGCTGCCGAACTCTCTTAATGGTTACTAGCTGGCATGCATCAAAATAGAAATATACGAATCAATATTTCATTGTATTACATGTTACCCAGGAGAACAAAATCCAAGTAAAGCCAAACTGACTTTTTAATTGTGAAAAGAATACACCTGCTTTTTAAAAATATTTATTGTCATAGGACTTGCTGAAAATCTTATTAATTTATTTATATTTACCTCCCATACATCAATACCACGGGGAAAGATTAAATTTCCCTCTAAGAAATTTCCTGTGGAGCCGAACCCATGTATTTCAGGCCCCGAAAGGCAACCGTATTACTTGCTGAGCACTACTTCTACAAATTCTTAAGGTGTTCCCTATATCTAACTTGATCTAAATGGCTTTTATCCCATCGCAGAAGTCTACAAACATCATTGAACTCTCTTTCAGTTTAAAATTACAAAGGCATCAAAATTTCGCCAACAAGGTAATATTTGAGTGTGGTGTCATTGGTCGCCTTCTCTCCTCATGTGATTAACATTGAATGTCATTTTTAATTTCATTGTAATCAAATTACAAAATGTTTTTTATTTAAAAGAATATAATAAATAAATGAAAGTTTAAAAATCTCAGCTTAATATAAATATTGTGGGATTCTCCATTTAGAATTAAGTAAAGAATTATACCCGTGTAAGTATGTTATAACCAACAATTTAGGTAAATGAATTTTATCAAGTGTATAAATGCAGATTAAAGCAGGTTACTCTTTATTCTATGTAAATTGACGTGCACAGTGAACCTAGTGGCTAGAGAGTTAACTGTGTGGCGTCTAGTAAAAATAAAAACTTAAAATTGTTTAGCTCAGGAGGTGATCCAATTTATATTGTATATTAAATTTTTGAATATATATCTAATAAATTAGGTTTTTGGTTCAGATAAAGTTCAACTAGAGCTTGCTAACTTAGAGAAAAATAAACTGATTTATTAATTGTTAAAAATTTATGGCACGATATAAATGATATTAGCTTATCAAGTAATGAAACTTAGAGATCATTGGCCGTGGTTAGGCTCATATAGCAATAAGCTAACCCGATTTTTTCTCCCAAGATTTTTCAAAACATTAGTAATGAGGGATATAAGTTGGAATATAATCTCCCAAATTATTTACCAGGAATAGGTCTGATGAATATGGCAAAAATATTTTCATATAATTTATAGTTTGATTATCGTAGGTAGGACATTGGAAAAAATTTATGAATTAAAATATTTGATGCTCCTGTTAATATCGGCTTATAAAAGCGAATAAGTTTTTCTACGTTTTAACATCTCTGATTCTCTTATTAGGGAGAATGGTGTGCATGACTTTCTCCGTAACGAATGAGAAAAGAGCGAGTATGCTAGGGCGTTGAAGTGTGCGTTGGGGTTGGGAAATCCAGAGACTCGAGTACACCCCAACCCTCCTGGAGTGGGTGCCTGGAGGAGGTAGAAGGGCCGAGCTCCCGCCCGCTGGAGATAACGAGGATTGACTCGTTNAATAGTTAAGGAAAGTTATTCCACTTTCACACCATCTGTTTATATTACCCAATATTCATAAAATAAAATAAATAAATAAAAAAAAGAAAAAGTTAATAATAGTGAAGCTACTCTGCCGTGGAATCTATGATTTTCGTACATGAAAAGGGCCGCTATCAGAAATAGTCTCCCAAGCAATTCCAATCACCATTTCTCGAATTCCTTCCTCATTCCAATGCCTGCAAAACTGTACAGTGATTGCCAGCGCTCAGAATTTCCCCCTGAACTGACTGGCTCTTTGGATGACAGAGCTTAAGATACTTTAGATTAATATTTATAAGGCTATATATTTAAAAACCTATCTTGGCATCAATTTCCTTAATTATTTCTTTACTATAGGAAAATAAATTTAGAGGAGATTTTTTATTTATTAAAAATATTCCTTCCTAAGATTTTCCACATTGTATACTTTCTTTTCATGAATGCATTTTTTCCCTCTTTAAGAAAGTCTGATACTTAAAATGTATTACATTGAGATTTCTTTTGAAACATTTTAAGTATTTATCACGTATTGAAGGGAACTGTACCCCATTTAAGAAAACAAATTTGTGATCGATTAATTACTTACAACCAATATCATTAAGGGATATTTTAAGATATGCATTTGAGCATATAAACAACCATAAGCATCAGATGACAAAGGAACATCGTGCGGTAAGATGAAGGTATTCAAACGTTTAGGTTATAACCAAATTTACCTTCGGAAATTCACCCCAGAATAATATATTTTCCTAAATAATTACAAATCCATTTCATTATGTTTTTTCTAATAATATTAATCTTCATAAAATTTTTAAGATATTTAACAATTTTATTTAAGTGTTATGAATTTATTTGTGGTTGGAAAATATATTATACTATACCCGCAACACATTTAGTAAAAAAATTACTTCTTGACACCCACATTCATCATAATTAGTTTACAAGCTAAATTCCATATATGCCTTTCATACATTTTTTTTTCTAAATAATGCATCTGTTGACCCATTTCTAGATGAAATTCGTTCTGTTATGCACACATATGTCATACTAGAATAACCAACAAAATTCAATATTTTACCATAGCCAATAAAATGTTTCAAACAATATTTGTACTTTTACTAAAGTTGAATAATGAATCAAGTATGTTTTAATTAATGAAACCAATGCACTAACGTCCCCTCCGAAAAATGAAGCCAGGTCAAATTGTACAGCATATGCAGGACACTCCCTGGAAAACGAAACCTCCCCGTTTTCTTTATAAATATTTTATTTGGTTGTGGTATTTAATCCCACGTTCCTGGCTGGGACAGATAGATTTTTTTATTCTATTCCCTCCCAGTTTTCATGCATACAGATCTTTCATCAATAGGCAGAAGGACCTAGTAAACTTAGCTGCTCCTACTGACAAGGTAGCAGATATAGACAAGCTCGGAAGCTTAAGTGCGGCTACCAAATTCCTCTCACCAGCTCTTCCTGACGAGAATACAGACACACACACCCATATATATTTATATTTATATAGTGTTAGCCCATTCAACCACTTAAGGTCATGGAGGGAGGGGCTATGTTCAAGTTTCCATTCCATTCTGAACGCCCATGTGTCAGGACAAGCTTTTATTTGTAAGTCCCCCCCCCCCGGGCTGGATTCGAACCCGTAGCGACAAGATTGCGAGACGCGTACGGATCCCCTAAGCTACCCTGGCCCTCTTAATCCACCGTTTCAAAAGGAGCTCGGTACACTTCATATTCTAGGTGAATAAACAGAGAAAAGAATAAAAACGTCTCAAAAAGATTTGAATCACGCTGCCACTTCATTTGCATTTAAAATTTACGAAATTTGCAGCTTCTGACATAACATTTTTTCCAAATAGAGCAAGGAAATGCACTCAGGTTTTTCCTATGGAATTTAACCAAAATTTATTTTTACTTGGAGGGACAGAAGACTGGCCCTTATCAGTGCTCTGTCTTTATGCCGTCTCTTAATTACCCATATGTTGTATTTTTCTGTGGTTACTAGAATTCCTCCATTTATTCTATCCTTCGACTATATATTACTAACAGCAGATCATTCCTAAATAAAAACGTTTGTAAAAATAGAGCATCCAATGCATCTAAATACTTTGCAAGCAATATAATTGGTGTAACAGCCGATGTTTCAAAGCCAATCATGAAGATAATTTTTTTTTATACATAGCCAATATTACCAACAATAATACCAATAATTAGTAATAAACAAGAAAATTAGCATCATGAAACAATTCTTCTTTGTCTAAGGTCGTCTTTCTAGACAACCTGAGACAAAGAAGATTTGTTGACCAGAAAACAGGTCTTTCAGCCAAAATATAAGTTTATAAAACCCCACTTGTTAAAATCTCACCAATTGCAGGCTATCTTTCACCTTTCAACCTTTCAGGTGAAGTTTCCCAATTTTGACAAAGCCATATCCCATTCGAACAAAAGTAGCGTTTTGGAACCATTCAAGATATCATGTTAACCAAAACTAGCTACACTTGAAGATAATCTCTGGTTAAGAAGGAAATGAGCTGGTTAAGAAGGTAAAAAAAAAATTAAATGGATGATGAACAAGGGTACCGATAGTTCAAAAAGACTTCTTCAATTCCAGTCTTCTTCAAGTATAAACAAGGAAAAAGTCTTAGCAGACATAGTTGGAATAAGGCTTAGCCAATATGACTTGACTTTCTGCAAACAAATCAACAGCTGGTATACCAGGCATATTGGATTTGTGTACTGAATTTTATTGGCTTTAAGTTCAGGCACGACACGTAATCCATATTTTTGTCGCTTGATATTGTGAAGCCTTAACAGCACAGTAAAATAGCAACAGAGTACATCGAATATACATCCATTTTTTCTATCTGATATATTTACTTAGTTCGACTTTTTGACTAATCTTTATCTTTTAAAAAATGATCAATATAGTGCCCCATAGTCCAGATTTCCTATTACCCTACATAGAAAACTTTCCAATAGCGCCTAAAGATGACAGAGAGAAGAGCAATTGAAGTTGGATGAGTGCCACCGAATGCTACCTAATACTCCCTCCCTAGAAAGTGATTGATTACAATCAAAGAGCAGAAGGTCGTCGCTCAATGTACAATGATTTCCATCGGTCAGACACACCGGTAGAAACTCCAGTCTAATGGCAATTAACCGTGCAAATACGAGTTACCCTTCCGCCTTATGCTACCATTGGTCAATCAAGGAGATACCGCTAAAAAGAAATTACACATTTAGGGGATGAGTAATGAGGCCACAATCACCAACTTTTTGTCTCCTTTGTGTTTATTTCCTACATTTTTAAATGAATATTTTGCATCAGTTATTCACGTATTACAGAGAAAGATTTTTTTTAAAAATGTATTATTTAAATATTTCATATATAGTACTTTAATTTCAGAAATATTTATTACTTCGCATAATATTCTAAAATGCTCACATATTGTCTTAAACATTTGCTTTTAAACTGAATAATGTGATTCACACAGGTTAAACAGCAATCAAGTGTTATTCCTATTAGTCCATCAAGATAGAAATATACGAATCAATATTTCATTGTATTACAGTTACCCAGGAGAACAAAATCCAAGTAAAGCCAAACTGACTTTTTAATTGTGAAAAGAATACACCTGCTTTTTTAATTATTTATTGTCAAAGGACTTGCTGAAAATCTTATTTATTTATTTATATTTACCTCCCATACACCAATACCAAGGGGAAAGATTAAATTTCCCTATAAGAAATTTCCTGTGGAGCCGAACCCATGTATTTCAGGCCCCGAAAGGCAACCGTATTACTTGCTGAGCACTACTTCTACAAATTCTTTAGGTGTTCCCTATATCTAACTTGATCTAAATGGCTTTTATCCCATCGCAGAAGTCCACAAACATCATTAAACTCTCTTTCAGTTTAAAATAACAAAGAAAACTAGCATAAATAAGAAAAAGAGTATGACCCAAAATAGAACCTTGTGATACATCATATTTTATATCACTTTAGTTACCATCATTATAGGCACTAAAATGTATATACACAAGGGCTCTCTTCAAATAATCACATTTAGGTTCTTATTAGTTCCATCGTATATATGACACATCCATTTCTAATTAACTGCTCAGTAAATTCTTTCTTAGAAACCTTTTTCATTAATTAATTTAATTAAACGATTTTTATTAAATTAATTTAACCGATCGAGAAACCAAGTTTGCTTTTCATTATGTTTTTATAAAACATTAATTAAGTTTTATTTTTTAGAAAATTTAAATGGATTTGAAATTAATCGAAATTTTTTTAATTTTATGTTTAATTATTTTATATTATTATTTTATTTTAATGCTTATTGTTCTTTTGAAATAAAAGAATCTTAGCCGAATAGCTTATTGACTGGATGCATTATCCTGTATATGCACCTAAGCATTGTTGGAGTTATATTTTATGTAACAAATTTACATAAGGTCAAATTTATGTCCTTAGTGTCCTTTTGTAGAAACTCCCGATACAAAAAAATTATTTTTATAAATAAAATCCCTTAACGTATTTTCAAACAGTTAAATATAGACTGTTCTGATACATGCAGCCAAATGGTTGCAACTTAAAACACTTATCAGCTACACTTCTTCTTCTGCAAAGCACCGATAGTCAAATACTAGCCTTGTACTTCCGTTATTATTGTAGACATACAGTTATTCGCTTCAGAAAATCCGGGAGTGGGGAGCTTCGGACTCCCCCTGAGAATAAATTGTACGGGCGGATTGGTAGATCACGGAGGATAGAACAGTTATCTTATGTACTTGATACTGACGTGCTAATACCCTTCGCATTCAGCCTAATCGGAATTCATATATAAGATATTTTGCATACTCGAGTTGTTGATTAGTTTTTACTGCATATTATAATGAAACAGAAAATAGTGTGGCTATATCCAAGAGAGGTAGCCCTGTCCTCCCACAGCTGCTAGGACTCGTGCTACTAGTTATTCCGGTTTGTACCTCAATCTAATGACCAGAGTAATTCCGATATATCAGAGCAACTCATAATAATTTAGAAAATTATTATCTATGAGCTTCCATTAAACTTCAAATCAATTATGCATGGAAATAAACTCTAAAACTAGTATCCAGTGGCCTGACAGGGACATTTTAAATGCTAATTCTAGGCAAGTTAGCATGAGCTCTTGGTTTACTGTATACTTGAGGTAGGTGACCGCTTACAAGGCTGAATACAGACTTAACGACAACAGCCAGAATGTTTATCCTTCGACGATAATTAGGATGCAAACATCGTACATGACCTGCTATATCGAATGGTCTGCATTCCCTGAGGATCCTGCAAGTGCATAGCCACTGCAACAAACTGGCTCATAGGATGCATCTCTTTTGTTCAATATACCACGCTCAAGTGCATTCCAAAAGAAAAATGGATGAGAATGTATAAAAAAATACTGCATTTGTGCCTTGGGTATTTACAGAGATCTTATCAGATTATAATACCTCAAAGTGTTGGCGTGAAGAATGACATGTATTAACAATTTTTAGTGCAAGGGAACAGAATAAAAAATCTAACTGTCCCAGCCAGGACACGAACCTGGATCTACTTCTATCCGGACCGGTGCATTTACCGATTGGCAAATGGTATTGGTAAATGCACCGGCCCGGATAGCAGGAGATCCAGGTTCGTGTCCTGGCTGGGACAGTTAGATTTTTTATTCTGTTCCCTTGCACTAAACATTGTTAAAATTTACGTTGGATTAAATACGACAAAAAATTTATAGAATTAAAATTACATATATTATTTCCCCATTTTCGAATTTAAGGAGTCAGTCACGCAAGAGCTGCGTAGAGTAAGCGAATTCCACATCATCGTAGTTGATGAATATTTTTATTTGAAATTTACTAAAGACCTACAAAATATATCTTTTATTAGTAAACAAATTTGTGTTTAGGATTAGTATTGCTCTAGACTACATACAACGCTCGCTGAATCGAAAAAAAAAAAATTTTTAACTAGTACTTGACATTTAGGTAACCCGCCTCTTGTATGTCTAATTTCGCTGACAAACAAACTCAGCCATTGATTTTATTTATAAGAGCGATTGTCAAATTTCATTTAGAAAAATAAGTAAATCCAGCTTTTACATTGTGAAATTAAAGTTTACTGTTCAGGTAAACCCTTATTGTCAAATTCCGCTTTATATTCCTGAAATGTTTATTTTTTCAGATGACAAATATTTATTGAGAACAAAAACACAATAAATAAACATTAAGCACACTAGTGATTGCAAATGAACCCTACTCCTAGTGGTCCTATTATTCTCCATGTCGAAATTAGTATTTTTAATTTAAAATCAACATACCGAATTTAATTTTTAAAAAAATGAAAGCTCTAACCTACATTGAAAGAAAGACACACACACACACACACGCTCACGTATATTGAAAACATTTTCAACTATTTTTCAAGATATCAACTTCAATATTTTAAAATCAACTTAATTGCGACCAAATTATTTGGAATGATTCATTTTAATTTAATTTATTATTTCCTTATTTAATCATTTATTTTTTTACATGAAAGAATTACAAATTCTACATACAAATTACATAATTTACAAAATGAGTTTTATAGATTTACAAAGCCATTATTCTGAAATTAAAATATTTTATGAGATCTTTGAGAGCTTGTATTTACTTCATTTTTTTTTTCTCTATGTCACTTTTGTGCATTTCAATTTAACTGTAGAAGTCTAGTTATACCTGTACTTTATCATTATTATTAAATCATATATTTATTCTAAATTTTCAATGAACAATGTAATTGTCATTTACTTTCTACTCATTCGCTCGAAATATTTTTGTCTTTCCTGATAAAAATAATTGTACCATTGGCAAGTGCTATTTATATTTATTAATAAATAAAAAATAAGGGGCGCCAGNAAGCTATACGGTACATCCCTTATATGTTTTAAAAATAAATAAAAAAACAAGTTTTTGTTTCTATGAAAGTCGGATACATCAAGATATTATGTAGTCAGATTCCGGCCGTGCGACTACTATTGAAATCCTAGTCACGTATGAAAGATTAAATCTCATCTCTAGAAAGCTCTGCCATCTTATTATAAAAACAGTGCTTATCAAAATCATTTCACACCCCTTACTGTGGCTGTTGTGAGTTTGGTGGAGACGTGAAGAAATTTCTGAGCGGTCTTGCTCATCTCCACAAAAAAAAAAAATAAAAAATAACATCTTATTTAGAAAAAAAAACTCTTCATATTGCACGTTTACAGTATTTTTTGGAGAAAAAAACATAATAAACCAAGCCTTTAAATAAGTGAAATTTCACAGTTTCTAATAATTAACGGACCTTCTTTGATTTAAAAAAGAAAGAAGCATAGGGTTTGAATTTGTCACGCTTTATCTGAAAGTAAATTTGCATAAATTAATCTCTTCTAGAGGGAACTAGCCACGGCTTTCTAGATCATGGTTGATCTTTGACGTCAGTCTCAAATTACACTTTGAACAGCCCTTGAGCATTTAGCTTTACTTTTTTTCCCCGACCTCCTCCTGGACCTATCTAAGATTCATGTCTCTAGAAAAAATCCAAAGAGGTAGGTAATTTCCATGTCGCCCCCCTTCTTGGTCCGAGCCGAACGTGACGGACTTCTCATCAGACTGTGTGTGGTCCTCGCCCTCAATCTCGCTCGCCCCATCTTCACCCTGTCCTCCTTCATTATTACATTAGTACACCCCCATAATGATGCAGGTACGTTCCTTAAAGCATATGCCTTGGAATAAAATGCATTTATTTATTAGCCATTAGTATTCACTTTTTTTAAAATCAGAAACTTTCTAATATTGAAAAAGTAAATATCTAAATAGCAAATTAGAAAATTATTAATTTGTAAATAAAGATTAATCATATTTTCTACTTTATTTTCTTTCATTTAAAAAAAAAAAGAAAGTAATGTACCTGAATCTCATTCCCTCGCAAAATTTGATGCTTCATCTCTCAAGATACTAAGAATCCAAAAATCGTAACATAATAAGGAAACGAGAATGTATCGGTCAGAGATTCGGTGTTATGTGGATCTTGGAAGAAATTAAAACTGATTTGAAAATCTAAAGGTCTATACAACATTTCGGCCTAAATTTTACGCTTTCTTCTGGACAATGGAGTGATGAGGAGATTCTCCTGCTCTAAGAGAACTTAGGCAGAAACATTGGTAATAATAAACCATTTTTTTAGTTTTTATAGAACTATCATACCTTCTGTAATCCGTCTTCATTGGTTTCTGCAAACGTTGTATCTGAATACGGACAGTGACAGTGAACACATGTATTCAGCCACGAGGATGGATAATGTCCGAAAGCGCTCGCCAACAGAAGAAGGTTTGCAGAAACCAATGAAGACGGATAATAGAAGGTATGATAGTTTTAATTTCTTCGAATTCCAGGGCCTAATCCCCAACCAATCTCCCCGCATTAAGTTTTATACTTAACCAACTTTCTGAAGAAAAAAAAAAAAATTATTGATGCTTTTTGTACTCGAACTTGAGATTTTGTAATTAACTCCCACTCCTATTAGACTGATTTTAACTATATCAGCCTTACAATTAAAATTTAAAAACAACTTGCTTAAGTTCATAAGAAAAAAAAACAATATGGCAGTTTATAAAACATGAAATTAATGATTCACGGTTTAGGTAAATCCTCACTCTTAATTTGTATATTTCGCTTTGTAAATTCTCAAATATTATGTTTAATAAATAAACGAATCTACGATGAGTTTCATTATTCTAAACTTCGGAATCAGCTGAAATGTCCTATGAGGCAAGTGCAACCTTTGGAGAAACTTTAAATACTTAAAACTTAAATTAATAGCTCATGTGAAGTTAGATTGGCAGCCGATAAGAGAACTATGTGTAATTCAATTTTTGAAACGTATTTCGAAAGGGAGGGGGGGTTAGTGATTTTTCAGGTTAATTAGAATAGTTTAGTTTTCAATAAACTAATATTAATTTATTTATATTCTATAGAACACTATATAATACTATTATTAGATGATTTTAGTTGGGGTTCGTCAAGGTAGATCCAAAAAAAAAAAATACAAATTTTAAAAAAGAGTATTTTTTTTAAAAGATTATCTACCAACGTTTCTAGGCCATCTTCAGGGCTATCATGAAGACGAGAGAGGACGTCCTGTCCCTAAATATTTAATTTAGTTGGCAGATAATTTATAAAATGCACATTTGTATTTTTTTTTAATCTACTTTGACCGAACCCCAACTAAAATCATCTAATAATAATATCTACGGTATAAAAAAAAAACTCCATTTGAATTATATAATACCTTTTAATTTTATTACAATCTAAAAAAAAAATTCATCTTTGGTCAATAACAACACCACACTCTAGATAGATTCGACTAATTTCTGCAAAAAACAAATGGTAGAAAGATTGTGGGTTTTCAATGTGAAATTCCAAAAGCAGTTTTATGAATTAAATCATGTGGTTGAAGATATGTAACACCTTTCATGATGAGAGAGAGAGTTAGAGATAGAGAGGGAGAGAAAGAAAAAGTGAGGGTGAGAGGAGAGGGAGAGAGAAGGAGTAGGTAAGTGGGAAGGAGGGAGAAAGAAAGAGAGAGAGATAGTGTGGGAGAAAGAAAGAGTGAAAGAGTAAGTGAGTGGGAAGGAGGGAGAAAGAGACAGAGAGAGATAGTTTGGGAGAGGGAGTGAGAGTGGGAGAGAGAGAGGGAGATAGTGTGGGAGAGAGAGATAGTGTGGGGAGAGAGAGAAAGAGAGAGAGAGAGAGATAGTGTGGGGGGAGAGAGAGAGAGAGATAGTGTGGGGAGAGAGAGAGAGAGAGAGAGAGAGAGAGAGAGAGAGAGAGTGGGAGAGATAGTGTGGTAGGAGAGAGAGAGAGAGAGAGAGAGAGTGGGAGGGAGAGAGAGTACATGGATTCTCTCTCAGTGATCTGAGTACTACACTGACAGAAGATATTTTGCCTGTTTAGGAACTCGAGGAATCCTGCATTCCATTATTTCTGCATAGGCGACAGATACTCACCACTTTTGAGGCCGCTTTCAGAGGAATAGCCCACTTATTTGTCGCTCGCAAAATAAACAGCCCTCGATAAATAAGAGCCCTCCCTGCGGAGTTTCCCAAGCTCCAGCCTCTGAAAGGGAGCTGGATTCCAGAGGCTGGAGTCCAAAGAGCCGTTTCGTGTTGTCCCCGTTATTAATGGAGGCGCGATGGGAGTAAATAGAGAAACTGTGTGCAAGAGAAAGATGCCTGGATAATTGTCCGACGCTAGGGAGCGCCCGCTGCAAAACCACTGTGTACTTGTCTCTCGACAAAAGAAATAAATAACGCCTTTACATAAGACATTCATAAGAAATAAGACAGCGTTCTGAGGAGCCGTTTCCTTGACAGTTATCAGCAGGTGTTAGTAATTTCTACATGGAGGAATAAAGGCAACGTAAATTAAATCACTTTTATTTATTTATTTTTTGTATTGATTAAATTCTGTAAAAAAAATTGTTATCACCTTGCACAGTAAAAAAAAATTACATAAGTGGGTCACTTTTAAGGGTTTCGTATGAAATAAGTGTAGAATCCTGGAGAAGGGAGAAGAAATTAGTTCGTGGACTAATGAGATGAGCATGGTAGAGTTGAGACAAGGACTGGCTTGCATAGGATTGGTGAACAACCCTTGAATTTTTGTTGAAAGTCGCATATTGATTTCTACGTGAAGGGCTTGATTTCCCCGCTAAAAGTCCTTCACGCAAGAGCTGCGTAATCTAGGCAGATTTCCCTTAATCGGCTTTAAAATGGATTTAAAAAAGGGTAAATGATGAAATTTAATTTATAAGCCTGAGAAAACAATGGACATTAAAGGTATGATCAGAAAATTTGTATCTACAGTCCTACCTATATTCATAAATTTTATTCTTTATCAGTTTTTTTCATAATTTCTTTCTTCTGGAACCAAATTTCTTTCTCATTTCTTGAATTTTTTTCAAAAGTCGCACTATGATACCACCGTGATTAGCCTGATTTTTCCATATGTTTAGCTTCCACAATGTAGGATCGGTGAAGATCTGTTTACATTTTTTTTAAATTCGCTTCATGGTACCAAATTGAAAATCATTATTTCCCAATCAGAAACCTGGCAAAAAAAAAAAAATAAAATAGAAGTCTTTGAGAAAATAAACTCTGTTAAACCTGTTGCAGGTTTTAGAGCTGAACTGATTTCTACTAGAACCAATTCCTGTATTAATAATTGGTTATATTAAGGCCCCATGTAATCAAGTAGCGTTTGGGGCCTTATCATATCCAATGACTGTGTCGAAAAAACATTTTTGTCGAGCTGTCGCACATCTTCTGATGGCTGAATTGGCTCATTCTCTACTCAACCGTGAAGAGGCCATCACATGATGAGCGGAAGCACGAAAGAAGAATCCATGAATATTTATGAAAACCATGGAAGCCTGTGTGAACATATATCATGTAATGTTAACATATTAAATTTACAAAAATCATTTAAAAGAATGGTAATGGTTAATATGTGAGTTACAATAATATGTATAACTGATTAAGTAATGAGTCAAATTGTTATTCTTAGCAGGCTTGATGGGAAAGAAAGTACTATAAAATTGTGATTTATTTTTCCTTTTGTGTTTCTTTCCATTTTGGTGATTCCTTTTGAAAGACGAAGTTATAAATATAATCTTATATAACAGATTTTCCCATTTATTTTTATTCCTATTTATTTTGTTTTAAAATTTTTAGTAAAATTGAGACATAAATCAATCAGTTTTTAATTTTATTTACGTATGAATGTGATTTCGAGTGATGGGTGGGATCCCTTCTTTTTTTTTTAAATATAGAAACCAATTTATGTATTTTTGGCTATTATAGCAAGCTCTTGAATGCATTCATTTTGGTTGTAATCGAATGGTAGTGAGGCTGGTGTTCAGAGTGGGACAAAAATTTATAATCATAATAAATTATATATCTTCGTTGTCATTTGATTCACGAAAACTTTTACAGGCTACAAAATTGAGGAAAAAATAATTTTCTAAAGCATATGTTCTATAATATTTTTTTTTACGAAAATCTCTGATCCTTCCCTGTCTGTCTGGAGCAAACTTGAGTAATATTTTTTTTATGTTATTCTCTCCGACATATAAATCAAAGCCCCTCATTTATCTTATTTACATGCACCTTTAATAAAATATGGGGAATCTTCTTAGGATGTGTAGCGGAATTTTTATTGAAAAAATTGAATTAATTGGATTTGTACAGCTTAGCGAAACCTCTTCACTCGGAGATTTAATAATAATTTTGTTTTATTTCGCACGAAAAGTTCATAATCTGCCATATATTTAGATTACTTATGATTAAATGTCTACATCAACATTCTATCCTGAACAGGTTTTAAATAAGCTCATGAATTTTTACTTCCAAATGCGATTCATTACTTTTCAGAGAATCAATTCAAGCCATTTTCAATCTCGGAAAGCAAGTTATGAGGAAGGTTATTCTGCTGTTAAAGAAGCTTTTTAAAGTTATTACCAGTGCAAAGAGATATAAAGAAACTTTATTTTCTTCAACAAATAGAAACTATTTTTCACATCAGTCTTTATCTAAAATGGAGAAATACATAACTGAGATTCATGCATATTTTTCTGTTTGCATTGAGTTGTGAAGTTTTATACATTTCGACAACTCTCATAATTTTTAATCATTAATTTTGTATAACGCTTATTTATAAAACATACAAAAAATTCTCATTAAGAAGAATATGATAAGGTGGGGAAGGGTTTTAGATAAAGACAAAAATTTATAAACGTTAGTACCTTTAATATGTGTTGCGAAAAACATATTAATTTTTAATGTGTTAAATTTTAATTTATAACATTTATATCGTAGAAAATGTTTTAAAAAAATGCCTATTATATATTAAGGTATATGGTATATTTAAGAATGTAACTTTGAAGGTTGAACGCTGCCCTCACTCTTCCCTTCCGAGCATTCCAGAGTAAATCTCATCAATTGCTCATGAGACAAAATAAGTGATTAACAGTTGTTTATGTCTATTTTAATTAAACATAGGAAATGTTCTTAGGTTCTCTTTACTTAATTTCATCCATTTCAGAACTATTTGAAAAACAAGAGTAGAGACTGTCATCTTTCTATTCTTTCTTTTTCTCAAAATTTTCCGAATTGTAATTCATTATTCCATATTAATAACTTGAAAAATTAGATTATTGTTGTGGCTTTTTTGGAAAAAAATACTAACACTAAGGAAAGTTCATGTTATGGAATATGTTTTTTTCCGGTTAAACAAACATCTGACCAATGCGAAGCAGTTTAAAGTCAAAGAAGTATTTTTCTCCTCGACTAGCTTTTCAAATCCTTAAGCAATTCTTTCTTTCTTCTCTATAACCCTTTGGCTCTATAAACAGAGATTCTGTGTGCCACCTTTTAAGAATATGCACATGATGGATCGCCAAAATACATGGGTTATAAAGGTTATAAGGTCACGGGTTCGCAACGTGATCGAGGCAATTCTTTTTCCGGACTGAAACCCAACACTTATGCAACCTGAAATTAATTCTTCACAGCTCCAGAAACTTTTAGAAATGCGATTCCACAGATAGAAATCTGGCAGAAATCTACGTCGGTTCTTTCCTTGAGCAACCTCTAACCTTTCAGTATTTATCTTGAGACAACAGTGAATGACGCAATACTCTCCAGGATATCCTAGGTTATGCGGAGGAATTTCACTTGTCCACCATAGTTGTCAGGACGATAATTCAATGTTCCAGAGGGCACATTTCTCAATAGAGGGGCACTTATTATCCCTGTTTGCCTTTTTGGTGCTTCTTCGTCAACACGATCCTAAATAGGCTGTATATCAGAGGTATATCACATAGTCGGAGATTGGCACACATTAATTACATACTTTAAATGTAAAAGTATAAAAATCATAATAAGATAAGTCCTTGAGAACAAATTAATGGTCATTGTTCAACTTGAACTAGTTTGTGAAAATGTGAAGAATTGGTTTTATTTTAAGGCAATTGTAAAAAGAACTCTCGCCTGCTTAGAAAATGTTACAACTCAAAATTCAATTACTGTTGAGGACCAAGGATAAAAATAGTAAATACTTTAATTTGAAAATTTATACTCTAAAACTTATACGAATTTAAGCCAAAAATATTGGCGAGTTCTTCTTCCTCTGATGTCCCGACCTGGTAGGAGAAGCAAACTCACCATCAATTCTGTACTAATTATCTTTGAAAATTTGGAAACTACTTTATATTTGTACATTTAATTGTCACAATTGATTCTTAAATTAAATAATTCAAAGAAAACCCACGAAAAAAATATCATAAATAATGAATATTACCCTTCAAAACGGCAATCAGTACAAAATTTGCACGTCAGCCGAAAATTGACACAGTGCAATCAGCCATGGTAAAAAGATTTATCAGACATTTCCGGTGACATCTATAACAGTCGAAAGACAAAGTTTTTTATGTCGACTTCTCCATTAGTTATCAGCAGGTGTTAGTGATTATGCATAAAGGAATAATGGAAAAGAAAATGAAGTCCCTGTTTTTATTTTATTCATTATATTCTACTAAAATAAATTTTATATATTGTATCTTGATTAGACTGTATAAAAATATATGTTTCATGGATGACATTGCTATAGGAGCACACAAATCATAATGAAGGCAGTAGGTGTCCAGTGGCACCCCTTTCTCACACTATTGGGTATAATTTACTCAGGGAATCACGAGGCCATGTATGTTTATGTCTCCTGGGAAGATTATAGGGATTGGGCTAGTGGATTAGGGTGAAACAGAAGTCGACTCAAGGCGAAGAGAGAGGAAATTAGATTGCGGACTGTGGGTTATTAAGAAAATTGAGAAGGGTAGACTTTACACATAATAAAATTGGTTTTGTTTTTTTAGCTTTTCTGACGGATAATCTTACCTACAACTAATAATATGTACAAAAATTTGAAACAAATATTTACAAGAATTGTGTTATGTCTGATACTACCTAAATACCACTTCTTATATATATGAATACATTTGAATTCAATTCTCCCAGTAATTTTTTTCTGAACTACTAGTTCCAAAGGTCCTCTATAGGGTTCGCTATAGCCACAGCGCTAGTGCACCTGTGTAATCTGAGGGAACAATGGGGGATTCTGTGATTGAATTGATGATATCTGTCAGCCTAAAGGTGACAACCCATCTTTCCAAACCCCTACAGAAAAATCACAGATCCTTCAAGGTTAGTAGGGCTTTGAAGAGGACTAAGTCTCCCTGCGCCTGTAAAGACTGCCCGATCTTGAAACGAAAGTGTATATAAGTGTTCCTACGGCACGTGTAAATTCCTAAGCTCTGGCTATGCATAAGTATCACTTAAGTACCATCTATCTCATAGTGGTGGCGACTAAATTTCCCTCGAGTCTATAAAGTCAACCGAAAATATATACATATTTGAAGGGTCTGATGAAAGATTGCTCTTAAGCATGTTTACGGTATGGAGTTGTTGGGATTACTTGCTTCAGAAAGTAAGTTGCATCCTGTTTGTTTTTAGATTGGGTGAACAATAGCAACAAATACCATACATTTTCTAATGGCTATTTCACTGAGCTTATGACATTTTTTCAAGTTTGTTGAAGTAAAGCAACCATGTTAAACCAGTTTTAATTCATATGATTTAAGCGAATCACTTCATTTTTAAAGTAAATATCTAATGTTGAGTGACATGGAACCACTCTTGACGCTTTCCTCTTAACCTTTTGTTTCTTCTAGGGTGAGGCACTGAATGTCAAGGTTGAGCTGAATAAATATGTATCGCAATGGTACGCCTTACACATAAAATATAAAATACTTTTCTCGTTTTTATGCATGATCTCATGTAATTTAAAAAAGAAAAAAAGCGTTATTGCTATACATTTTTAATTGTTGAAAACATCATTAGAATGCCCTATCTGAATTGATTTATGAATTCATAAATGGATTATTTATTTAAATTACTAGGAACCAATTAAAAACTATAATTCTTTATTGAAGTTTCGTGAAGTAATTAATACCAACAGTAATAACTTGTGTAGAATGAATTCCTTACACAAAATATATTCAATATTAATCTACACATTCATTAACAAGTGCCGCTACAGGTGAAGGAGTGGGGGGCGTTGTGATTGTCATACCATTTGCGATGAGCACACGGTCCGGCTGATTGTTTCACACGAACTGAGGATACTCACATAGGAATTGGTGATGGCATTTCCCTTAAGACAAACAACCATAATAGGTAGAGAGCCGTAACCATTAGGCTATCATACATACCTCTATAGACACTTTAATAACAACTGGCCAATCACCTGTAATCATAAAAATTTTACTAGTGAATTTTAATTAGTAAAACTTGTATTCATATATAATACATTAGTGTGGATATTTTGAGGTATCTATAAGAGGGAATACGCTCTGTTATTCGATTCGTCAAAAATATACATACTTGATATTAGCTCATGAAAAATAAGTTAGGATTTACTTTTGTACAGTTTTCTGGGGAATTTTTCTAAAATTCTTTACTGAAAGAGCTCAAAGATGAAGAAAATTATAAGACTTTTGAGAATTTAATTTAAAAAAAGCTTATTGAAAGTGAGCTTTACGACGTAAAAGATTTTTTTCAAAGTCAAATTTTAAAAAATTACATACAGCCTTCTTATGTTATATTATGTATTTGTGTTGATGTGTTGTATTACTGTATGTTATCATGAAAAGTTTTATTGTGTTAGATAAGTAATATTTTTATTATGCATTCATTACAACGTTATTTAAGAGATAATTTGATGATGTATCATGTTATAAAAGTTTGTGGTATTTGTATTGAAAATTATGATGTTACATTATATAGGCTTTATATTGTGTTACATTTTATATATACTGTGTAATATAGTATATTCAAATGTATTGTTATTTGTATCGGTTTTATTTATGAGAGTTTTCACTTTTGATGAAATAGTGGCGTAATACTCATAATGATATATTGGAATTTACATGGCTTGCACTTATCGTCCATATCCGAAATTTTCACAGTTAATATTCATCATTCACATGAATATTAGCGAATTTTGAATAAATGGTAGA
The DNA here is from genome assembly GCA_000696205.2 of Oncopeltus fasciatus. Classification (NCBI taxonomy): domain Eukaryota; kingdom Metazoa; phylum Arthropoda; class Insecta; order Hemiptera; family Lygaeidae; genus Oncopeltus; species Oncopeltus fasciatus. The sequence continues at coordinate 32,443 of KZ810555.1, forward strand.
AGAAGAAGAAGAAGAATAAGAATACTTTATTCTGGGACTTACAGAGCCCCCTTGAATAACTTTTGGTGAATTTTACATAAGGCCTTTTCTGGCTCAAAAAATATGTACTGTTGATATTGTTCTTAAGAGAGAAATTTTGTATTTTTTTCC
>KZ810558.1:11946-22807 GCA_000696205.2 Oncopeltus fasciatus
TAATTTTTAGTGCAAGGGAACAGAATAAAAAATCTAACTGTCCCAGCCAGGACTCGAACCTGGATCTCCTGCTATCCGGGCCGGTGCATTTACCAATTATGCTACCAGGACAAGTCTGATAAGTTATTAAATTCCCCGCACTAGTGTCGAGAGTCTAACCTCCGAGGCGGACAAATATAGCGTCTTATGCTCGGATGAGCTGATATTGTCAAACTGTTTAAATGACTTTCGTTATTTACTTTTAAATTTTAATTTCATTAATATTTTTTTTTTATGGTATTTAATCCCACTTGAATTTTAACAATTTTTAGTGCAAGGGAACAGAATAAAAAATCTAACTGGCCCAGGCAGGACTCGAACCTGGATCTCCTTCTATCCGGGACGGTACATTTTCAATTTATGACAATTCTAATAAGTTAATTAAGTTCCCTTGCACTAATAATTGTTAAAATTTACGTGGGATTAAATATCACAAAAAAATAATATTTATATGCTTAAAGAGTTTGGCATGAACACAGGGTCGGTATCTACAACTGTTCTTACTTGAAAAGAACAGTTGTAGATTAAGAGTATACTTAACTGTCTTCTGGAAAAGTGAGGAAAGTTAAAAATAAACAAATGAAAATCAAATTAAACTTTATTTTATTATAAATCGATAAAACATATTGAATAAAGCTTATTTATTGCAAATAGTATTATTGTTTCATATATTAGTATTATATGAGGGTAATTCATGTATTAAAAGCATATTCTTCGGAAGACATGCTACTCATATGGTAAGATCTCACCTCTATGGTCATAATGCAGAATTCGTCTTTTACTGTGTATGTTTATATGTTCGTTTATTATGATTGAGAGTTTTTAGCAATATAAGTGAGTTTCATAAAATTAAATAATTGTCAAGACCCTATTCTTACGATTTGATGCATATCTAATTATTTATACCCAATACTGCATCAGAAACTTATATGAGTTAAGTAAACCTTTTCGAGTAGTTTTAAAATTATAATTATCTTTTAAGCAATTTTAATTTAGTCAGTGAACAGTAAGGATGCAGGGTACCTTATGGGTATTCGTTCGGGTATCGTATTCCTCGAGCTGCGTGCCCAGGCAAGATTTATTTATAAATAAAAGCTTGTCCTGAGCCATGGATGTTTAGAATGGGGTAGCAACCTGTAGATATCCCCTCCCTCTATGAACCTAAATGGTTGAAAGGGGGGCTAAAATTAATAAAATATAAAAATTTATTTTGGTAAGATTTGATGTGTTTCTTATTGCTGGTTGTCAACGTTATCGGCTAGAAACTACTATGAAACTGTTAGAATGATGGAGTTCACAGACAATTTGCTCATTTACACTTTCATTAATTCTAGATACTGTGAGGTTATGGCGCCAGCAGCCGGTTAGCAAGTTCAGAGCCGTACGGTCTGAGGGAGCCCGGGGCGACCCCTCTTATGCAAACTCCGGCCACCCCTGTTCCCAACAGGACGTGTGGGGGGTGGGTCAGAACCCTTAATGACCAGAGCGTCTTAGTGGACCTCCGTCTTCTCCCTATCATCCCTATCCCATGCATATTCCATCCATTGGACCGCCTCTGTTTCCCCGCAGCAGGTATTATTATTCTAGCAGGCCGCAGAAGAGAGCAACACAGCTTAGTAGGCCTACAGAGCAATGCGCAGAAGTAACTCCAAGACAATCATGTCAAAGATTGGATTCGATCCGAATCTAACACAAATTATTAATTTTTACATGATATTATTTCGAAACTCACTTATATTGCATTTTTTAATCGTTGCTAAATTCTGTAATAGCTCTCATAATTCAATAGATTACAAGAGCAAGAGTAGGAGCACCAGGATAGCTCAGGGTATCCGTTCGGGGTGTTTTGCAATCCTGGCACTTCGGGTTCAAATCCCACCCAGGCCAGGCTTTTATAGAAATATAGAAACTTGCCCAGAGCCATGGAGGTTTAGAATAGATTGCAATCTGTAGATAACCCTTCCCTCTACTTGTGGTTAAAAGGGATGCGAACACATATAGTTAAAAAGACAAGAGCAAAAGAGTAACCGGTGCCTGTCTCACAGTTATACTGCTTGACTGCAAAAAGAGACGAGAAGCAATGTATTTTGTGCGTGAGAGTACGTATCCTTACTTCATGTGTATACGGAATTTTTGTTGTTTTTTTCCCCAATATTCATGAATGGAAGCATAGAAATTTCTTATAAAAAAATTATTAAAAAACCAGTACTATTTAGTCACACGCAATAATTTAATTAGAATACACAAAACAATTCAAAATTTCCTCAACGTCTTCATTGATTAGATGTTCGCAAAACTCGGTCCATTTAAAAATGAATTTTTTTTTCTTTCTATGACTTTAAAAAATAACAATATTAGCATTTGACCAATTAAGTTTTTTTCAACAAACACGATATTCTAATTTTATTTTTCTAAAAGTTATGAAAAGACTTGTTGTAAAGTGATTTATTAAACATAATAATTAATAAATGTAATTCCCCTATCTCTAATAAAGAAACTACGTAACACTATCAATTTATTNGTGTGTGTGTGTGTGTGTGTGTGTGTGTGTGTGTGTGTGTGTGTGTGTGTGTGTGTGTGTGTGTGTGTGTGTGTGTGTGTGTGTGTGTGTGTGTGTGTGTGTGTGTGTGTGTGTGTGTGTGTGTGTGTGTGTGTGTGTGTGTGTGTGTGTGTGTGTGTGTGTGTGTGTGTGTGTGTGTGTGTGTGTGTGTGTGTGTGTGTGTGTGTGTGTGTGTGTGTGTGTGTGTGTGTGTGTGTGTGTGTGTGTGTGTGTGTGTGTGTGTGTGTGTGTGTGTGTGTGTGTGTGTGTGTGTGTGTGTGTGTGTGTGTGTGTGTGTGTGTGTGTGTGTGTGTGTGTGTGTGTGTGTGTGTGTGTGTGTGTGTGTGTGTGTGTGTGTGTGTGTGTGTGTGTGTGTGTGTGTGTGTGTGTGTGTGTGTGTGTGTGTGTGTGTGTGTGTGTGTGTGTGTGTGTGTGTGTGTGTGTGTGTGTGTGTGTGTGTGTGTGTGTGTGTGTGTGTGTGTGTGTGTGTGTGTGTGTGTGTGTGTGTGTGTGTGTGTGTGTGTGTGTGTGTGTGTGTGTGTGTGTGTGTGTGTGTGTGTGTGTGTGTGTGTGTGTGTGTGTGTGTGTGTGTGTGTGTGTGTGTGTGTGTGTGTGTGTGTGTGTGTGTGTGTGTGTGTGTGTGTGTGTGTGTGTGTGTGTGTGTGTGTGTGTGTGTGTGTGTGTGTGTGTGTGTGTGTGTGTGTGTGTGTGTGTGTGTGTGTGTGTGTGTGTGTGTGTGTGTGTGTGTGTGTGTGTGTGTGTGTGTGTGTGTGTGTGTGTGTGTGTGTGTGTGTGTGTGTGTGTGTGTGTGTGTGTGTGTGTGTGTGTGTGTGTGTGTGTGTGTGTGTGTGTGTGTGTGTGTGTGTGTGTGTGTGTGTGTGTGTGTGTGTGTGTGTGTGTGTGTGTGTGTGTGTGTGTGTGTGTGTGTGTGTGTGTGTGTGTGTGTGTGTGTGTGTGTGTGTGTGTGTGTGTGTGTGTGTGTGTGTGTGTGTGTGTGTGTGTGTGTGTGTGTGTGTGTGTGTGTGTGTGTGTGTGTGTGTGTGTGTGTGTGTGTGTGTGTGTGTGTGTGTGTGTGTGTGTGTGTGTGTGTGTGTGTGTGTGTGTGTGTGTGTGTGTGTGTGTGTGTGTGTGTGTGTGTGTGTGTGTGTGTGTGTGTGTGTGTGTGTGTGTGTGTGTGTGTGTGTGTGTGTGTGTTGTAGTGTCCGTCATTTTAAAAATAATGAAACAATATTCAGTATTTAAATATTTTAAAAACGTTGAATGAGTTAGTTAATGAATGAAATTGTCTCGAGGAGAAGGGGGTTTAAAGACAGACCAAAATTTAAAAGTTTAATGTGTTCATCATTTCTAGCCAAATGAAAAAAATGTGTTTAGAAAAAATTGGCGTTAAATTTAACTAAGTAATAGTCATGATCTAAAACATTGAAAAAATTAATTTTAAGTCTTGGGCGGGTCGTTGGGTTATTTCAAATATGTACACCGCATTTAGTATTTATGTTTTTTACTGCAAACTTTTGAATGAATTCATTTTTGGTCGAAGGCAAATAAGTAGTAGTAGTAGTAGATCATTGAAGGGCAATCAACTTCTAGGTTATTACGCCCTATAAATACCCTTTAATATGTTTACTAGAAGGCAAATAAGTATAAAGAGGGAAGTTTAAAGAAAGATAAAAATTTATAATGTTATTTTCGTTTTTATTTGAGTTATATGAACAAAATATATGTTGATCTAATTTTAGATTTAATAGATTCTAATAGACCTAATTTTTTAAAGTTTGTAATGAATAATAATAATCAGGATTAAATTAAAAAACTACGATGACAGAGTCATTCTTTTTACATTCATTGCTCTCGTCTGTAAGATGTGATTCGTTATTTACTCTTATCAGTCTAACTTATATAAGCGTGGGGAATTTGTTTAGTTTATGTATCTGAGTAGGACGGATAGTTCTGTTGTACAAAAATACACCTGAGGTGTATCTTGTTAAGAACCTCCATTTGTGAGTTAAGCTTAGATCCAGGCATGTCTGGAGCATGGCCGCCAAGTTGCTGACTACACCGAGTGCTGGCCTGGACTCCGGTTCCCAGTAGGACAGTTAATGTGACACAGAAACGCTCCCAGGGGAGGTAACAGCGAGACAGGTTTCTTCACATCTCGTCGCCATGGGAGAGATTTACAGATAGGCCTCCTAGATGGGATCCTCTGAATGTCGCATTATTTTCAGATTAACTTTAGCAATTCTTCATGGGAAAATTTTTCTGGTCCTTGTTGTAATTGGCAGTCCCTCGGGTGGAGTTAGCTGTAAATTCGGTCCCCTCCAGGTGGAGAATAAAGCATGTAATTTCCAAGCGTGCCACTCAAGTTACATTTAATAATATCCCTCCGAATTTGCTTTTAGACAACAATTATAATGATTTTTCTTCTATGAGAGAAAAGAAGATTTGGTTAGGCATTCGGTTTTGGAAGGTCTACGGTTCAATCATGGAGCAATGGAGATGATGGATATTGAGAGAATCCTGCTTTAAGGTATACAATCATGTCTCATCCACAGTTATCATAAAGTAGGAACCTCTCTCTCTTCGTCACTCCCATTCCCCTGAAGAAGGTAAGATATTTAGGCCGAAACGTTAAACATAATTACAACTTTTTTCTTTAACAAATTGTTTTTTATTTCTAATCCCTGAAATCCACAAAAAATGTTGTACCTTAAAAAAATTTGACGGTCAAATAACTTTCTTCTAATTGATTTTTGAAGAAATCTTCTACATTTCAATTTATAACCCATTGATGTTACATGATTCATTACAGAATATTTATAAATATTTTATTTGGTTGTGGTTTTTTATCCCACGTAAATTTTAAACAATTAATGAGAGGGACGCTATTCCTGGCGAGGACAGATAGTTTTTTTATTTTCTGTTCCCTCTCATTAATTGTTTAANTGGTAAATTAAAAAAAAATAAAATAAATTTAATTTGCCCTCTACAATAAATATTTAATAGTCTCTGAGCCTTCTACAGCTAGTTGGCCGATTGAACTATTTTAAACTGTAATTTTATTCATCTGTGATACATTACAAATAAATAATTCAAACTTAACTAAAGGAAAACAGATCTAAACAAATATTTTAAGCCACCGTTAGGAATATTGAGCCCAAACAACAATTGTTATGTCACTAGAGGGAATATTAGGCTTGATTTCTACCAATGGTTCTGTAAATTATATATGGTGAATTATACCGTTTTGGCATTACTCGCAAAAAGCACTTCGACAAAGCGAAATATTTGCCTTGTCTTTTCTTATATTTAGTATAATCAGTATTTTGGAGCCCATGTGGTCCAAATTGCTGGTTCTACTGAAAACTATCCTCATTAAATTGGCAGTACATAAAATTTGCCGTCAAAGCTCAGATTTTACATCCACATTGAAGGAAAAATTTTATAAATAATAAGGAAAAATATTTTACGGATGATAATTTTAATCTCTCATAATAAAAATCTTTCTATCAATGTATCCCTTAGGTATGCATGGTACAAAAATTTATAATATTAAATTAGTATATAATTTGTTGGGATTCGGTCAAGGTTGATTAAAAAAAATTTAATTTTCAAAAACTTGCAAGCCAGGACTATTGCCAGGGCGAAGGAGGACGTTTTGTCAACTGGATCAAATGTTCATGAGTAACATAATATTGTATTTTTTTAAATCAACCTTGACCGAACCCCAACAAATTCTTTAATAATAATCTCCACGGTCAAAAACGCTCTATTTTAACTTATATTAATAAATTTACATAAAAAATACTTTTCGTTCCGATTAAGCCATCACCAGTTCCATGAAGGACACACATGAGTGTGTCTTAACAATATGTCCTTATCGTATGTTCAGGATACATGGTCATTAACTAAAACATAAATAAAAGTGAATTATTTATAGTAATTAAATATGAATTTTCTCTTCAGTCGTTTAAGAAAAATCAAATTAAATATTTTGTCAGCGAAGATGGATACTAAATTCATAAATTTTATTGTTTATTAAGTATCATGAAGTTTATGCAATTAAGAAATTTTTTTTTCTTCACTGCTCAGAAATTTACATCCTGCACAGCATGCATCTTGTAATGTGCTCTCAAAATATATAATACATGTAATGCCCCAGCTCTACAGTCTTATTACGATTTCTCCAATTAGCCCTCATTGTGGAACGCAGCACTGATTCCTAAAAGTGTTATTAAGTGCCTCCCTTTGAGAACGGCCTCTTTGGCTTATCTCCTTGGAATGGAAGGGTTTCAATTTTCTTCCTCTTCTTGAGTTTGTGTGTTCTCGTCCTGCCCTCCTTCTATACTGTTATCTGTAATTGTCCTCTTTAGATAAGCCGTTCCTTCACAATGTTAGGGTTTATCCTATTAATACTTTGAAAATAGCAAACTTCCTTATACTTCTTAAGGGATATGTCTCCCACAAATGAATATCATTAAAGTACTCAAGTTTTCAATTATTAGTACAATTAAAGTTCAACCACATATTATCTTAGTCACCTCCTCTGATATTAATGCTTTATGGTCATAAGGTTTATCAGTTAAAATGTATAGGGGCGCCAAGCTAGCTCATGGGATCCGTACGGGTCTTGTAATCATGGCGCCTTTCTACAAATAAAAGCTTCTCCTGAGCCATGGATGTTTAGAATGGGGTGGAAACTTGTAGGTAGCCCCTACCTCTATCATCCTAAGTGGTTGAAATGGATTCTGAACACTTATGTAAAAACGAAAACAGAAATTATAAGAAACATTAAAAAAGGAAGTAGGACTAAGTTTATACTAAACTGGTAACCAATGCTAAATAGCGTCTTAAAACTAACCTTTATTAAATTGTGAAAGTTTCAGACTTTTAATGGTTACATTATTTTTTTTTTATGCTTTCAATTTTAAAGTTGAAATGCTTATTAAAAGAGGCAGTAAAAAAAATTAAGTCCCATATTTTTATATGGCTAGACCTGAATATTTAGTTTCTCATCCTTGCTTAATTTGTTTAAAGCCTAAATGTATTTTTGAATTCAATTTTCTATTTATTCTTAGAGGCGTACTAAAAAATTCTGGAATAACCCACATTTAGATTTAACATTAATACTAAATAAAAATAACTTATATATCTTTAAAAGACATGATTGAGAAATCAGGAAATTATCTTTTAAGTGCTCATTCTCTTAAATTATTTGTAATCCATATCATAACCCTTTTATGTACATTTTACTACCGAATAATTTTTTTTTTATTTTACGTTTCTAATCCACAGGATAAGAATATGTTACTTCTAAAATAACTTATATACATTAATTACTCAAAACGATATTAAGATTAAAAAATCATAATGGTTACTTTTTACAGAGTGAAAAAAAATTTATATTGAAGCCAAAATGTAAATGTTTTTTGATTGAGCAAATTTTCTCATATTATTACTGTCCAAATATTTGGCCCATAAGTATCTTGAACTTGAATAGTTCAGCGTTTCATTATATTATAAAATTTAATTTTCTCCAAAAACTAGAGACTAGCATTAAGATAGAAAGACATAATTCAACAAAACGAGAGAGATTTATTATATTTTGTATTGTACAAACTACAAAGCAAGTAATATACTTTTTATTTTTAAATGGAATTAGCTGAGGAGATTTGTTATGGTCTGACAAACCTGGTACTGCGAGTTCAATCCCACTCTGGGCAAAAAAATAAATAAAAGCTTGCCCTATGCCACAAGTGTTTAGAATAGGGTAGCAACCTATAGCCTCTAACTCCATAACTTCAAGTACTTGGTAAATTAAAAAAAAATAAAATAAATTTAATTTGCCCTCTACAATAAATATTTAATAGTCTCTGAGCCTTCTACAGCTAGTTGGCCGATTGAACTATTTTAAACTGTAATTTTATTCATCTGTGATACATTACAAATAAATAATTCAAACTTAACTAAAGGAAAACAGATCTAAACAAATATTTTAAGCCACCGTTAGGAATATTGAGCCCAAACAACAATTGTTATGTCACTAGAGGGAATATTAGGCTTGATTTCTACCAATGGTTCTGTAAATTATATATGGTGAATTATACCGTTTTGGCATTACTCGCAAAAAGCACTTCGACAAAGCGAAATATTTGCCTTGTCTTTTCTTATATTTAGTATAATCAGTATTTTGGAGCCCATGTGGTCCAAATTGCTGGTTCTACTGAAAACTATCCTCATTAAATTGGCAGTACATAAAATTTGCCGTCAAAGCTCAGATTTTACATCCACATTGAAGGAAAAATTTTATAAATAATAAGGAAAAATATTTTACGGATGATAATTTTAATCTCTCATAATAAAAATCTTTCTATCAATGTATCCCTTAGGTATGCATGGTACAAAAATTTATAATATTAAATTAGTATATAATTTGTTGGGATTCGGTCAAGGTTGATNAAAATATGTAATGTTTCTTTTCTTTTTTTTTTTTTAATAGTTGAAGTGTAATAGAAACTCATTATCTCTTAGAAAAAAATAATTTAGAATTCCCATGTATTCAGTAATTTTCATGTACTTTGTATTTTCAAAGTTTTGATTTGATTCATAAAACGTTATAACAAGTAAACCAAAAAAACATTTTTTTTTTGTTTTTATTTTTTTCCGGAAAAAAAATGTTGTAAAAATACTCAATGATGTTTGATGTTTGGGTATGAATTATATAGATTGCTTGAATTTAATATGAGAAAAAAAATTGCTAGAAGCAAATATTTGTTAAAATAGGGAACCAGCTAACAGGAAGATGTATTAGGATCTCCCTCTAGTGGTATGCAATTTTCTTAACCATGTTTTTTTTTCCATTTTATACTTTGTTTTTGACAAAACCACGTACAATTGTCGGATACAAATAAAATATTATCGATATAATTTTTAAAAAATATCGGTTTCATCTGTTCAGAAAGTGTTTTTCAGAATTCGTTTCTTTCAAAGAAAAAAGATCCTGCTAGAAAGAAAAAGAGAAGAGAGGATGAAGAAATAGCAGAAAGGCACATTAATAAATCCAGTCTACAGGCTACAGCTTTCCCTCTCACTCTCTCTCTCTCTCTCTCTCTCTCTTTCTCTCTCTCTCCCTCTCACTCTCTCTCTCTTTCTCTCTCTCTCTCTCTCTCTCTCTCTCTCTCTCTCTTACTCCCTCTCTCTCTCCTTCTCTCTCTCTCCCTCCCTCAATTTCTCACTATCCGTACCTCTCTCACTAAGTCCTTCTCGCTATCTGTATCTCTCTCACTCTCTTTCCAGCCGTGAAGGGTCTAAGTAGGCGAAGTTTTTACTTGGGACTTTGTTCCAGACAACTTCTCCTTGAAAAGGGTTGGGACTTTTTAATCACCCCTCAAGTGCGCCTAGAGGGAGGTGGGGGGGGGGCGGAGAAGGCAGGCGAGGAATTACGAATTAGGGCCCACGGAGATCTTCTCCCTTTTCTACCTTGGAAGAAACCCGAGGGAAGGCTGTGGAATCCCGAAAGAAGGAGAGAGAGATTGAGTGAGTGAGACGACTGTACGAAATTTATGAGGACATCGGCAAAGAAGGGGGCATATACATGGTGTTATTCCCTAAGATACCGAGATGAAGGAGGGGGATTCTTGGAGTCGTGTTGAGAATTTTAAGATAGCCTCAAACAAAGAAATTTATGCTAATAAACCAAGGGTATTAGCATGACTGAAAAATTAATTTTAGGCAAGAAGTCCAACGTACACACCATTTGTTTGTACAGAAAGATCTGATGTCCTTAATAGCTGTCTCATGGTGTTTCTCAAGGGGAGTAATCAATGCCTTAACTGTGATCCACTGATTCTTCCCAAAAATGTTTCCCAGGTAGTGGGGTATTGTCAGTATAAAGAGGAATTAATTACTGCCAAAAAGCTAATTGCTTTTTCAATTTATATTAATATAACGAACCTTCATTGTTGTGTATACAGAATTTTGGTACCATTTCATAAAGAACTGAAATAACTATACCATGTTCAGAATAACCTGTGATTTCCTATTAACTTTCAGCTCCTCTTATTTTGATTTATTGTATAAACATATATACATTTATTTATTTTTCGGTTGCATGAAAACCCGAGGGATTTTAAGCTACATATATACTTTTATACATATACACATATACTTATGAGTATATAGATCTCGTAGATCTATACGTGCCTTAAACAGTCATTCCACGCTTTTAGATAAGCGTTAAGGTTTTTTTTTTTTTTTTTTTTTTTTTGTTTTTTTTTGTTTTTTTTT
>KZ810558.1:37313-47842 GCA_000696205.2 Oncopeltus fasciatus
TCATGTCTTGCCAAACATTCAAATTAATTAAGAATTAAAAGCTATGCTTTAACACACATATGACTTGAAATAGTCAAGGTGGAAGTATTTTTGAGATTAAATAACAAATTTATATGCAGTCTTTTTGCCCTTTTTAAGTTTAATTAAATTACTTATAAATTTAAATGTATTTTTTAATGTTATATTTATATTAATTTTCTATTCAGTCATTGATTGTTTGTAGTTTTAAGGCAGTCAACTACTAAGGTTAAAAGCGCCTATCTAATAAATTTATATTCGTGTTTAAAAGTTTTTAATGACAAGAATTACAAAGCACCTGAACATTCAAGTAATCATAATAGTTTGATGCTTAATTAAGTATTCAACTATTTTATTTTTCTAATTACACTTGATCCAACAATAATTATTAAATTACAAATTATTTGTTGTAGTATCCAGAAAGAAGGATCTAATTCATTTTAATAAATTCATTAATTAAAAATACATTATTAAAATGTTTCACATCCTACTTAGAATATATCTTGGTTTTCAGCAATGCTGGAAACAAAAACACTGCGTCTAAGAAAAAAAAATACCCCCAAGGTTTTTTACGTCCAAAATTATATTTGTTTACGTTTAATCAAATGAACCAATTTTTTTTTCCTTTTTTTTTTTTAGCTTGGACAATTATTTTTTTGGAAAACTAGTATTCTTGCTATGACAAATATAGTTATCTCTATTTAAATATATAGTATTTAATTTACCGCTTGGCGAATAGATTTGTAATTATCAGTTTTTATTATTATTATTATCTTATTATCAGAAGTTATTTACTTTCGTAGTGAGTTATTTACCACCAGAGAAATTCATTTATTCTGTTGTTGACAGAGGAATATGTTAAATATTACGAGGAGGAAACAACTTCAAATTCGAAGAGAAGCCAAATTTTTTATTTGAATAAATTACTTTACATATAAAGTATTGAATTAATGAAAATAAGGAAATGAAAGAGGGAGGGGATGGAGAGCGAGGGTGGGCGCGGATCGAAACGATTTGTGGGGAGAATCAAATTTCTAAAGGGGAGTCTTTCTTAATAAGACTGTTCACATTTCATTATATAATATTATGTTGCCAGTGGCTTAAATATTTATATATTTGTTAGATTTCCTTGTCAAATTCAGGTCAAGATGAGATTACAAAACTATAATTGACTGTCACACAGTAACTGAGTAAACTAAAACAATTTCCCAAGTTTTATATATATATATATANATTGCTCAACCGATTCTGCTTCATTGCCTCGGCCCACAAATGCCCAGCTCAGGGGACCATAAGGGGTATTTGTCAACTGGGCCCGGGAGGATGTCCAGTATGGCACTGGTAACCCAAAATACTACACTGTTATCCTATACGAAATACTGTGGCGGTTATCCTCAGAAATACTACAGAGTAGAGGGTCGTACGACTGCGTCTTTGAGGAGACAAGTCTGTACAGCCTCCAGATACGCGCAGCATCTTCTCCATTACTGCTGAGACTAGGAGGACGAAAACAATGAAGGTTAACACGGGTGGGAAGTGCTGGTCAGCCTTGGCGGGCAGCCTGTCTAGGGAAAGGAGACCCTAAAAGAAAACTTTTGGTACTCCAGGTTGGGGGGCGTCAAAGTCCTTCCGCTGCAAGTAGTCAGAGAAGAGCTCGAGAAAAGGCGGGGAGAGAGAGAGAGAGAGTGAGAGAGAGAGAGAGAGACTCGTGCTAAATAGTGTCCACTTCATGACTGTCATGTGTTCAGTCGTCACTGACTGAATAAATATTTTTTTTATTAAAAATTAGCTATTAATTCTACAGCTACCAAGTTTGAATTCCTGATAATCCTATCTTTATAAAACTTGTCGTTCAACATTTTTACCTCTATATTCATTAATACTCCTTCCGGGCTTGACCATGTCGAAAAGTTGTTTTTTGCCAAACTTTCACACTTCATGTGTAGGCTTTCTTCTTCATGGTTTCACCGTTCGGTCGTTATGGCTAAATAACCATAGTAATCACTATCTCACAGTAATCAGCCCTTCGCTTAAGATAACCGCTTCCATCCCTGATATATTTAATGCGTGAAATAACTCGAACACAGATGCAAAAATTTATCACTTGGAGGGGAAGGTAACGACAGGTTTATAAAAAGGATACAACAAAGTCATGGAGGATCATGTAGTACCATTGGTCTTTTGTATTTACACTATCCAAACTACTTGGTTCTCTCGGTTTGCAATAGTTCAAAAATAGCGTACATCAAGATATCTTCAAAATGTATGATGAATATATCTTGATTCTTATATTGCATTTATCATAACCCACTGAATGCATCAAGAATTAAGACATTTTCCGACTTGACAGAGATATACATTTATGGCAGTATTCGCCCTAAAGAAAATTAGCCTTGAAAGTTGTGCATAATCACTTGAAAATACGCAGTGCACTACACACACAGATATTTGAGTGGAAAGTTATATGTTCGTCAGCAAGAATGCAGTTTACGTAATTTAAAAGAGTGTTATTTAAAGTTTTGTTACTTAAGTCGATTAATTTCAATGAACCTTGAAAATGTATTGAATTTTTTATTAGGCGTAAAATGGAGGATAAATTTATTTTCTTGCTTACAAAACTTTTATGGATAAACTACCTGTCTAAGAACCAATTGCAGGACAATATAAAACTGATTACTTGTTTCATGAGGCTGTTTTTGTGCCTTTTGTGTTATGTAATTATAACATTTTGAAATTTATAATAATGTTCACTTAGGCTTCAGATGTATTTACCGTTTCTTCTTCCGGGTTGGACCGTGTGGATATAAGAAGCCATCACATGATGTGCGAAAGCTCGGCAACTATCAACAATTTGACACGGAAGAAGAAACGGTAAATAAATTTATAGTAATGTTCATATTTCAATAGATTTTCCTCAAAGAAATCAAGCTTTTCATATAAAGTATATGCCTTATGTGAAAGGATATTTGAAATTTAATTAAATTAGTTGTTTCCAAAAGGAGAGTTTTTTTGACCATAGATATTATTATTAGATGATTTTAGTTGGGGTTCGATCAAGTTAGATCCAAAAATAAAACAAATTTTTAAAAAAATGTATTTTTTTAAAAAAAGAGNAAAAAATAATTATATACCATAACATATTTCAGAAGTAATTTTTTAAATTTTGCTTTATTAGTCTGTAAATTTAAAGGCTAATCTATTTTAAGGAAAACATTAACAGGCTTGACATCTATTTTTCAAAATTTAAAGAACTTCTCATCATTCATAAACATTTTAGAACAAAATCTTAAACGTAAAATAAAAATAACATGTGTTCATTAAAAAGTTATAAACTCATCCCATCCCTTAATTTCTTTCTCATGATTTCCTACCCTCCTAATATTCGCCACACTCTTGTCTTCTACCTTCATCTGACTCCCCTTCGTTCTTCTTGTAGTAGCTGTCATACATATTTCGGTCATAGGAGATGGAGATCGGCTTCCATTGCCTTGGCATCAGCAGTTAACCTTTCACCTTTGTCAGCTCTTGGCGTTCCTTCTCCAGGAACCTCTGAGCCACCCTGATGAGTAAATCAGTGTTCAATCTTCTTCTTTGTCCCTGTCAGTTTTATCACAATCAATAATATATCCACTGCAGAACATCTGCAAGCCAAAATGGTTCTCTAGCCTCTAAATTGGCTTAAAACTAGACATCCAACAGCCTAAAACTAGGCGTTACTAAGGATAATCGGATCGAGTTAACTTTTTTTTTCTCAATAGGTTTACAGGATCAAAATAGTAATTTAGTATCATTTTAAAAATAAAATTAATATTAAGACTAGTGCAGACTGATCTGGACATACGGTGCAGAACTCTGGGGAACCACTAACACTTACAACATCCAACGTATTCAATCCTTCCAATCCAAAATCCTAAGAGTTATTGCAAATGCTCCATACTACGTCTCGAACTCTACCCTACATCAAGATTATAATATCCCATTCGTCCAAGACTTCATCTCCACTCGCTTCACGCTCCTCCACTGTAAACTCCAATTTCACCCTAATCCATATGCCCACTCCCTGTCATCGGACTCCAACCCCTATGATCCACCCCGACGACTAAAAAGAAGATGGCCCCGTGACCTCCTGGGGACATAATCTGTAAATAAATTGAGAGTGGTGTCATTGGTCACCTTCTCTCCTCATGTGATTGATATTGTATGTCATTTTTTTTTCTCTAATTCATTGTGGTGATCAAATTACATAATGTTTTAATTTAACAGAATGTAATAAATAAATAAAAGTAAAAAAAAAAAGTGCAGACTAAGAATATTATGAATTACTCAGCTTTTAAGAACAGACTCTAAATTTGAAAGGTTTGAAAATTATTTCTCTTATCCTCAACAATTATATAACAGATTGATAACAGTAGTTCTGTGTTGCTTTATTTTTTATGTTCCTCATATGGTCTGTATAAGCGATTTTGATCGCTATATCTTTTTTTTTTTAAATATATTTTTACATTCTTGCATATTATTAATTATTACATCATAAGTCTCATAGAAAAGTGTAAAAAAAAAATTGTTAAGCTCAAAAGAAAATGTGAAATGAGAGAATAAGAACTGTGGACTAGTAAAGTGAACGGTTGGTTCGGCTGAGGGACTTTGGCGAGGAACCGTTCCGCATCTTAATATTCTTCTTCCTTTTGGGTAAATTCTAGCTGTTTGAGAATTTTCTTTGAGTTCAGGGGAATGGAAGATTTGGAAGCTGCTAGAGGGAGAGAGGACCCAGGCATGAGATAGATCAGACAGTGTTCCCCGCCGGGATAGCTCGCTCTCAAGATGAAAGTAAAGTTCGGCTTTTAATTACACGGAAAAAAGAAGAATGCCAAGTAGAAGGGAGAAGGATTAACGAAGACCTTCCACCATCTTTTCCGTCGTTTCGGCTGTGGCGTGGGCGGAGCCTCACAACACTAACTACAGCTCCTCTTCTTCCGTTTCCTTCGGGGTCTTCCCCCCCTCCCCCCAAAGGTTCCTTCAAGTTGCTTTACTCTAGATACAAACTTTACTTTCTATCCGGCTTCTAGGAGATAAGTCACTCTGGACGTCTTTGAAGCCCCTCTGCTTTGTCACGTGTCCGTCGCGCAACCAGCTTCCAAGTTCCAAACTTATAATTTGAACGATATTCTATGTAAGCTGTAATTCTAAATCCGGAAGCCTTTCCCTTTGAGTGAATCATAAAAATTTGCTCTTTATCTGTGAGCACTGATTGGAAAAAATGGGATACAATTTACGACAAAATTTACTCGTGAAAATCAGGTCATAACATTGTTTTTTTATTTAGAATTTATGATCCGAAAAATCTCCAAGCTTCTAGGAGTTGTTTTACTGTTATAGGTGCAGAAGAAGTGGCAAAGAAATGCCATAAAGGAGGAAGGATTTCAAAATAGAAAAAGGATCCAAATGTTCAATTTGTTTTTCCTTGTTGAATCTAATAAGACCTCTTTCATATTGCTTTAATTAGTTATTCACTAATATTATAAGTAAGAAACGCTGTTTGAAAATTTAAAATTTTAGATTGAATTCCAATAAGACCATAAGTTTTATTTTTATTTTTTTTATTTCATTTTTTTTCTCAGTTTTGGCTGTTAAAGTCTTCCTGCAGCTTTTTGAGAAGCACTAAACAATTTGACATTTTGACTAGTCTTTAATTCCGAGCATTAAAAGATATCAATTATTAAAAAAGTAAATCACAATAAAATGTAAAATAAATGAGTTTTATGTAACAGTATATTCTAATACATAAATTAATATTTTAAAAAGCTAGATTTAAAGTTATTTTGTTTTTGTTTTTTCTTCTTCTTTCCTATATTTTCTAACGACTTAAATATTTATAGTTCATTAAATTTATCAGTATTTAACCTTCTTATAAATCTCGAAAGTACCAATAAACAGCAATAAACAAAAAAAATTGATTTTTCGTTCTTTTTTCATTTTTCTTAAAGGCTTAATGATAATTTGTTAAAAACAATATCAGTAAGAAATTTTAAAAATTAAAAATTAAAAATTCGTATTGATAGAATTCAGATGAATGGAGGAGGGGGAGTTTAGATAAAGACCATCATTTATTACCATTAAATTATAAATATTACTTTATAAATATGTATTTGGTTGTGGTTTATTATCCCACGTAAATTTTAAACAAATAATGAGAGGGAATAGAATAAAAGGATCTCTCAGTCCCAGCCAGGACTCGAACCTGGATCTCCTGCTTACCGGACCGGAATGTTTCCGTTACACCGCCAGGTTGAGCTAAATAACTTATTAGCATAATAAGTAGATAAGTAGATAACTTATTAGTATAATAGTATACTGGACCGGCAAGCAGGAGACCCAGGTTCGAGTCCTGGCTGGGACAGATATATTCTTTTATTCTATTCCCTCTCATTAATTGTTTATAAATATTACTGTTGCCCTTTGAGCTATGAAAAATGTATTAATCAACACTGGTGTAAAATAAAAATTCAAAAGGTTTGTTTACTATAGCATTTTTACATAAAAGCTTGTAAAGAAGAAATTTACGAATACATCTGCGATGGACGAACGTGGACTCCAATCTTCGTTACCGACCAGTCTAGAGTGACCTTTTATGTTCATTGTCCTCTGAAGCTTGTAAGATAAGTTTCGTCAATTACTTCTTTTAATATCCATCTTTAATGTAACATGGGAAATCTGTTTAAATTACGCAGCTCATGCGTGAGGAATTTGATTTATCTTTTGAATTAGTCAACTTGCCTTCACCATCTTCCGTGTTTTATATAGTTTATTATTTAGATTGATATTAAATTGTATAATATTATTTTTCAAGTGGTCCATTCCCACCCTCTTAGTTATAGTTATCCTCCGCCCACTATATACCTCTTGCCCGCTGTACTATACTCAGCCCTGTTATAATCTTGTCTTGTTATAATTTTATAGTGGCACTGTTCTCCAGCCAACTTACCACATCTGATTCGATAACAGTAGATTCCCACACCCACAAATATAAGTGTAAATTTGAACCGTCATTACTTCGGGTGCCCGGTTTGATGGAAATATCGAGAAAGGGTGGAGGGAGGTAACGTTAAGGGAAGTTAAATGACAGAGTGTAGAAGGTCTTCATTCCTCCTTCTAATGAGTGTTTGATCGATACGGTGACATATTATAGGTCTGAAGTGTGCACGTGTTGTTCTTCTCTGCCTTCCTTGTAATCATCCAGTCTAACGCCATCTTTAATATCACTCTACAAACATTAAATCTCTATCTTTAATTATTGTATTTGTTGTGGTATTTAATCCCACATTAACTTTATACAACAAATTGAAGGGAATAGAATAAAAAAATACTACTACATCAGCCGGGAATCGAACCCGGATCTCCTGCTTCTAACATTTGCACCACCGAGGCTGGCCAGATAATATTACTATAGGCAATAAGGTAGTAAGATTTTTTTATTCTATTCCCTTGCATTTATTGTATTAAATCTCTATAAATATCCTGACATAAATTGTTATTGTTGTTTTATTATATATCTATTAAATCATTTTTTATTATCTTCTCCATGAATGTGCATTATATATATATANTGAAATTATTGAATCCGTTGGATGTTAGAAGGCTTAGTGGCACCCCAGAGTTCTTCTACGCATGTCCAGATCGGTCGAATATGCTCTTGTAGAAAGTCTGTTTGTTTTTGCCTGCTTATATGTCCGCAGAGTTAGTTGCGTTCTTGTTCATTTGATTTAGATATGTTCACTCCAGTTTTGACGCGATTACTGCTATGAACCATGTTAACCAACTAAATCAGAAAGAGATAAGGGGATTTTGTTGTGCGCTGTATTGATTTTGTTTTTGGAGATATGGACTTTAACTTCTTACTTTTTAACGTCTTCCTTACTTACAGATAACAGCGAAGAACATGGACTTCATGTTCCTTCATACTTCAAATGGGCTACCGATCAACGGAGAAATGAGATTGAAGCAGGACTAGGACAAATGTCGGGGAATATATCCCATCCTGGAAGTTGACTCTTTGAACCCCTATGGAATCTTCGTGAACCTCAAATGACGCCAGTTGATCGGTTGTCAGAGTAACAGGACTGGGTCTTCCCACCGCACGATCGATTTGGATCCATTCTCCGTCCAGTCGTAACCGTAATAGGTATCATAGAAGAGTCATGCGTGCATAACCAGTTCTCTATACCGCCTTTATACTCCAGCGCTTCACGATTGACATGGAATTCTTAATTTCATAAACCAGAAAAATTAGCTGTATGGTAAGGTAGTGATTTCTCCTCTAGACCTCAACCTAAATGTCACAATCTTTGACTCTTCCTAATGTAGCTGATATACCTCATAAATTGAACAAAAAAACAAAAAAAAACAACAACAGTAGAGACGCTTTAACAGCTGTTGTATGCGGTTTATGGATCGCAGGCTCCATTCAATTGTTTGGAAATGAACTGTATAAACTCGCATTGTGAATATAACTAAAGTTTATCTTCATTCGCAACCCTTTTGTTCAAATACCACTTTCTCAGGTATACAGACCAAATTAGTTCATGAAATGATATATAAAACGGCTGATGGTATGTGGACGAGCTTATTAAGAATATATATTAAAAAAAGTATATATCTTTCCAATCATGGTTATTATTTATAACTAGCAATTACAAAAAACAAATAATTTTGGATATGCGGCTCTAGCACGCTGTTGAAGTTGCAAAATACCAGCTATTTTATGAACTAAAGGAAACAAATTAAATTAACAAATAAACAAATTGAATCCCTTGCTTTCCAATCAATAAACATTAATAACTAACTGAGATCCCTTCTCAACTCCCTAAAAATCTCTCGAGGTGAACTAAGCAGATTACCCATCTTGTATTAAAAGAAAGAAATTTGTTCGATTTCAAAAGTATAATTATAAAGAATAAATGTGAAACTAAATAAACAAGTGAACAAATAAAAATATAGTATGTACAAAAAATATTGTACTTTTAGGGGAAAAAAAAGTCTTTCTTAAAAGATTATAATAAATTATGTGAGAGGAGTAGAAAGGATAAGTAGATGGTGGGAAGAGAGAGTGTAGGTTGTAACTATGCTCGTATAACCATATGGTGAATCCACTTTTCCCATTATGCACGTTTACATGTTGGAAAACTCACCATTATTCCATAGAACGCCGCATTCCATAAGGCTTCACCCTCACTTCTAGTAGAATTAGATAGAGGTTTCTCTATAAGACAACTATTTTACCTCATTGATCTAGTTTCTACATTTAGGGAACACAATGCCTCTTGGTTTTCTTTTTGTCTATTATTATTTACAAAGGTTATCTAATAAATTTATGGTTTATAATGTAGTCGGTGTGACACCAAGGAAATAGTAGTACACAAGATTGTCTCAATTGCCTTTCATTTATTCTCCTCCAATTCTGTCTCACGAGCTTCAATATTTTTCTTTCTGAACTGAATTCAAAAACAGATGTCAAAAACTCACTGCAATTTCAACTTCCACAAGACGGTCAAATTTTTACGCTTGAATGAAAACAGCTGTGGATCGATACAAATAGTAATCCGCACAGTGCACTGGCCAAGGACACCACCCTCTTCAAATTTAATAATTTAACTAGTTGCTTCTGCGTCTGTGAAATATTTTTTCTAGCAGTGCATTAAATTATGAGAATTTGTAGGACACTGACATGTTCCTTGTTGGAAATGAGTTTTAAATAGCTTAGAGACTACTGCAAAGGGATTATTAACTATGCGTAAGAATTAGATTGTGTTGGAACATTTGTAGTCTTTTGAAATCATGATTTTAATAGAATAATCAATTTTTTACACACTTCCAAATATTATCCTATATTATACATTCTTTTTTTTAAATTAATAAATCTTCATTTATTAAAGTGTGTATATTGACATCTTGGAATTTGATCACAGACATATATATAATCAAAATAATAATAAAATAAATACTTTTTTTTTAATAACATCACTATGCAGATAGAAGAGGCACATTGACCCCTCAATTTGATTGAAAGTTTAGGCTTTCAGGCCCGTTAATGTTGTGATTCCGACGACAAGGATTGGGTATATGGATTAGTGTTACATACGGTATACATGATGAAGAGAGTGAAGAGGGTTGAGATAAGTTAACAATAACAACAATCTATACTTTAATAACAATCAACTTTTGATAATTTTCTCTCGTTATAAACCACCCTTCCCCTCCCTTCTCATTCGAAATCAACCAAAAAACAAATTAGACCACATTTGTCATAAAAAGCTAAAATGCCGAATTTGGTTTATACATTTACATAAAAGAGTAACTACTCCAAACCTCGAAGAGTTTATAATCTTCATTTGTTATAAGAAGAATGCTTTTAACTATATTTTTATTAAATAAAATTGCTTTTAAATATAGTGTTATTAAATTAAATTGCGTTTAAATATATTGTTATTAAATAACATTAACACGCATTGTGGTTC
>KZ810559.1:0-12718 GCA_000696205.2 Oncopeltus fasciatus
GTTAGGCTCTCGCCAATGTAGAGGGAATTGAATGAGATACCTGGCGCGTCCTGGTAGCATAACTGGTAAATGCACCGGCCCGGATAGCAGGAGATCCATGTTCGATTCCTGGCTGGGACAGTTAGATTTTTTATTCTATTCCCTCTTATTAATTGAATAAAAGTGATAGTTATTGGCTAAAATTGCCCTAAGGGAAAATTGTTTTAGTGGTTGGCCAAAATTTAAAATTACTCTTGCTTGTGGGAGGGGGAGGGGAAGGTTTTGCTTCAATGGCTGTCAACATAAAGGCCTTCCTCCACTTTCAAAACATTTCTTAATTTTACAAATGGAGAGTTTTTTTTATCGTAGATATTATTATTAGATGATTTTTGTTGGGGTTCGGTCAAGGTAGATTCAAAGAAATACAAATTAAAAAAAAGTGTACCTTGACCGAACCCCAACTAAAATCATCTAATAATTCTTTATTTTACTTGCGATGTCATAAGCATCGACACCATGACTCCCATGTCCGAACTCTTGCAGAGACAACTTCCTCATCAGTGGTCACTGGAGGAAAAAATAACAATAGTAATATAAATTAGTTATTCTTTTTCTTATTTATGTCTATTCTTGATTAAACATGGGAAATACAAGAATTTTTACCTGCTCCTTCGTGGCAGATCCATTATTTTACATAAGGCTTATACATGTCAATGTTTAAACTTTACTTTTTTTGCTTCTTTATTCTTATATAAAGAATGAAAACTCTTTCATTTCACAAGCCATTTCCCAAAGATTATGAACCAGTTTGGTGGATATATAACTGAATTTGAATAAAGGTACAGCGTGTTAAAGTCGTTACCTCCAGTGATAATGACTATGTAAACCGCAATTTTGACATTAGAAAATATATGTTACTGAATGATCGGAAAAGGTTATTTAATATTTCATTTTTTTTATTTTTTTTTTTTTTTAGTGTTAACCTCCCTTTCAGCCACTTAGGGTCATGGAGAGAGGGGCTACCTAAAGGTTGCCATCCTATTCTAAACATGGCTTATTTATAAATAAAAGCTTGCCCTGTGCGAGATTTGAACCCGTAGCGCAGGTTTGCGAAAACCGTACGGTTCTCATAAGCTACCCTGCCGCCCCAAGGTTCATTTTATATAGAACTTAAAAACCGAACCCCAATAAAATCATTTAAATGACTCAGAGGACCTTTATTTAGGGTAGGCCAGGACGGAAGGACATATCAAACCTTACAAATCTTGAATGAATCCTTCTTCACATCCTACAAGTGTCAAACCGACCTGGATTGGGAACGTTGACGTTACACTTCAAAGATTAGTTTATCTTATTTTTTTTTCTTTCAGCTGCACCCATCTTTCCTGGAAAAAGATAAGAGATATTGGTTAAAGAGGTGGACGAGGCCAGATAGGAAAAATACTCCATGTCCAAAATCTAGTCAGCATGTGACGTGGCAGGGCCCCAAGAGGTCTGTGGTGTTTCCATTGCGAGTCAGTGCTGGCTCAGGGCCGCTGATATACGGCAGTCCTACGATCCTCGTGCCCGCTGCCCCACCAAAGGTGGCAGGATAATAAACTTGAAGTTGGGGGGGGGGGCGTGAGGCTGAAGGAAGGGGAGAAAAAAAGAGCCACGGCCTCTGGGGCCGGGAGAGAGAGTTATTGTGGCATTCCTTATACTTGAGGGCTGTCCCTCTGAGCCTCTCTTTGATTTGAGGAGAGAGTGTCGCTCCTTCTTCTGCTTGAGGCCGGCCGAGAAAAAGAGGATATACTGCAGGCCAGACACTGACAACAGCGCTAGATTATGTCTGGGCCCATAACTTTATCGCTTCGTCCATGTCGATTTGAAACTAGCGCCTCTCTCGGCAATAAATAGTAATAAAATAAGAGAGAGCTCTTTTTTTTTTAAGTGTGACATAATATTCGGGTCTGTAATGACTAACAAGATCTGACTCACAATGCTATCCCATTTCTCCTTCGTATTTATTACTTTCAGATGGTTTTTTCTTCTTGTACTTTTTTTTTCTCTTAAGAGTATCGCGTTCAGTAAATAACATGAGCTTTTAAAACTGCTATCAGCACTCTTCTAATTAACACTCTCTATCGATGGAAATATTATAGTAACGAAGGAGCAGTGCGAGGTAAGATTTCCCAAGCTTACTTAAATATGGGCAGAGATAAGAGTGAGAGATTAATTGAACATTCAGGAAGGAAGGGGGAGGGGAGCGCTCAACCTCCCTGGCTACATTTATAAATATATTATACAAAATAAATAATTTTGTTTTTCTGGTGTAAGAAGTTCCCGTTTCACCCTAGTAGCTGCATTCTAAAATATTTTCCTTGGTAAGCGCTTATATGCTGGAAAATTACACTTTTCAACCATAATTGCTTATACTTTTTCGTGGCAATAACAATAATAATAATAACAATTAATATTGAAAATTTTGGCTTCCTCTAGATAAAGATGTTTAAACATCTAGATTTCTTATTTTAAAATATTTGGGCACTAGTTAAAAAAATATGTGCATATTTTATTTGAATTGTAAAACGCATATATATTTGAATTTTTAAACATATCATGTTTTTAGTTTTCCTAAATAGAATCGGTGAAGAACTGATTTTTTTTTATTTAATAAAATCGCTTCAAAGGACAACTGTCAATGCTTGATTTACTAGCTAAAAAAATCAAGTGATTTCTGAAAAAAAATTTAATAAGATCACTGTAAGTCTAAGTCTGGGGAGACAAATGAATGTGTTTTATGCCAAGAATAAATTGAAAATAGTTAAAATCATAATCATCGTTAATTAAAGATAATATAGATATATCTATATTATCTTTAATTAACGATGATTATGATTTTAACTATTTTCAATTTATTCTTGGCATAAAACACATTCATTTGTCTCCCCAGACTTAGACTTACAGTGATCTTATTAAATTTTTTTTCAGAAATCACTTGATTTTTTTAGCTAGTAAATCAAGCATTGACAGTTGTCCTTTGAAGCGATTTTATTAAATAAAAAAAAATCAGTTCTTCACCGATTCTATTTAGGAAAACTAAAAACATGATATGTTTAAAAATTCAAATATATATGCGTTTTACAATTCAAATAAAATATGCACATATTTTTTTAACTAGTGCCCAAATATTTTAAAATAAGAAATCTAGATGTTTAAACATCTTTATCTAGAGGAAGCCAAAATTTTCAATATTAATTGTTATTATTATTATTGTTATTGCCACGAAAAAGTATAAGCAATTATGGTTGAAAAGTGTAATTTTCCAGCATATAAGCGCTTACCAAGGAAAATATTTTAGAATGCAGCTACTAGGGTGAAACGGGAACTTCTTACACCAGAAAAACAAAATTATTTATTTTGTATAATATATTTATAAATGTAGCCAGGGAGGTTGAGCGCTCCCCTCCCCCTTCCTTCCTGAATGTTCAATTAATCTCTCACTCTTATCTCTGCCCATATTTAAGTAAGCTTGGGAAATCTTACCTCGCACTGCTCCTTCGTTACTATAATATTTCCATCGATAGAGAGTGTTAATTAGAAGAGTGCTGATAGCAGTTTTAAAAGCTCATGTTATTTACTGAACGCGATACTCTTAAGAGAAAAAAAAAGTACAAGAAGAAAAAACCATCTGAAAGTAATAAATACGAAGGAGAAATGGGATAGCATTGTGAGTCAGATCTTGTTAGTCATTACAGACCCGAATATTATGTCACACTTAAAAAAAAAAGAGCTCTCTCTTATTTTATTACTATTTATTGCCGAGAGAGGCGCTAGTTTCAAATCGACATGGACGAAGCGATAAAGTTATGGGCCCAGACATAATCTAGCGCTGTTGTCAGTGTCTGGCCTGCAGTATATCCTCTTTTTCTCGGCCGGCCTCAAGCAGAAGAAGGAGCGACACTCTCTCCTCAAATCAAAGAGAGGCTCAGAGGGACAGCCCTCAAGTATAAGGAATGCCACAATAACTCTCTCTCCCGGCCCCAGAGGCCGTGGCTCTTTTTTTCTCCCCTTCCTTCAGCCTCACGCCCCCCCCCCCAACTTCAAGTTTATTATCCTGCCACCTTTGGTGGGGCAGCGGGCACGAGGATCGTAGGACTGCCGTATATCAGCGGCCCTGAGCCAGCACTGACTCGCAATGGAAACACCACAGACCTCTTGGGGCCCTGCCACGTCACATGCTGACTAGATTTTGGACATGGAGTATTTTTCCTATCTGGCCTCGTCCACCTCTTTAACCAATATCTCTTATCTTTTTCCAGGAAAGATGGGTGCAGCTGAAAGAAAAAAAAATAAGATAAACTAATCTTTGAAGTGTAACGTCAACGTTCCCAATCCAGGTCGGTTTGACACTTGTAGGATGTGAAGAAGGATTCATTCAAGATTTGTAAGGTTTGATATGTCCTTCCGTCCTGGCCTACCCTAAATAAAGGTCCTCTGAGTCATTTAAATGATTTTATTGGGGTTCGGTTTTTAAGTTCTATATAAAATGAACCTTGGGGCGGCAGGGTAGCTTATGAGAACCGTACGGTTTTCGCAAACCTGCGCTACGGGTTCAAATCTCGCACAGGGCAAGCTTTTATTTATAAATAAGCCATGTTTAGAATAGGATGGCAACCTTTAGGTAGCCCCTCTCTCCATGACCCTAAGTGGCTGAAAGGGAGGTTAACACTAAAAAAAAAAAAAAATAAAAAAAATGAAATATTAAATAACCTTTTCCGATCATTCAGTAACATATATTTTCTAATGTCAAAATTGCGGTTTACATAGTCATTATCACTGGAGGTAACGACTTTAACACGCTGTACCTTTATTCAAATTCAGTTATATATCCACCAAACTGGTTCATAATCTTTGGGAAATGGCTTGTGAAATGAAAGAGTTTTCATTCTTTATATAAGAATAAAGAAGCAAAAAAAGTAAAGTTTAAACATTGACATGTATAAGCCTTATGTAAAATAATGGATCTGCCACGAAGGAGCAGGTAAAAATTCTTGTATTTCCCATGTTTAATCAAGAATAGACATAAATAAGAAAAAGAATAACTAATTTATATTACTATTGTTATTTTTTCCTCCAGTGACCACTGATGAGGAAGTTGTCTCTGCAAGAGTTCGGACATGGGAGTCATGGTGTCGATGCTTATGACATCGCAAGTAAAATAAAGAATTATTAGATGATTTTAGTTGGGGTTCGGTCAAGGTACACTTTTTTTTAATTTGTATTTCTTTGAATCTACCTTGACCGAACCCCAACAAAAATCATCTAATAATAATATCTACGATAAAAAAAACTCTCCATTTGTAAAATTAAGAAATGTTTTGAAAGTGGAGGAAGGCCTTTATGTTGACAGCCATTGAAGCAAAACCTTCCCCTCCCCCTCCCACAAGCAAGAGTAATTTTAAATTTTGGCCAACCACTAAAACAATTTTCCCTTAGGGCAATTTTAGCCAATAACTATCACTTTTATTCAATTAATAAGAGGGAATAGAATAAAAAATCTAACTGTCCCAGCCAGGAATCGAACATGGATCTCCTGCTATCCGGGCCGGTGCATTTACCAGTTATGCTACCAGGACGCGCCAGGTATCTCATTCAATTCCCTCTACATTGGCGAGAGCCTAACCTACGAGAAAGACAAGAACTTCGTCTTACACTCGAAGGAGCTGACATTGTCTAGCTATTTGTCGACACTCGTCATTTACTTTATTTAATTTTTTCTTTATAAATATTTTATTTGGTTGTGGTTTTTTATCCCACGTAAATTGAATGAGGGAATATCCTAATGTATAGGGAATTGAGTGAGATACCTGGCGCGTCCTGCTAGCACTGGGCAAGTGCACCGGCCCGGATAGCAGGAGATCCAGGTTCGATTCCTGGCTGGGACAGTTAGATTTTTTATTCTATTCCCTCTCATTAATTGTTTAAAATTTACGTGGGATAAAAAACCAAAACCAAATAAAATATTTATCACTTTTATTCTTTTTTTTTTTTTTTTTGTGAGCTTGAGGGTGAAACTGCGCTGCCAATATTTTAATTGAAAATTCCTCAATGGTTCGCCTGGTATTAAAAGAGAATAGCTTAAGACATACAAAATTTCAATGGCTCTTAATTATAAGGAATTCTGTCAAACGTTCCTGGAGTTCATATCCTACCGAATTTCCCGACCAAAGTACCCGAATAGGATCTCCCCTCTTTTCGTCCTAATAAAATCCGGCCTACTTAAAAATGTCGTTTATTTAACTGTGAATTTCATTGCCGCGAGAGAGTGGCTTTCATAGCAGGTGCGATATCAGTCAGAAAGTATAATAATTTCCCGTGGCGGTATAATTCCCGGAGTATCCTAAGCTGTCCTGAGGTGGGCCGGGGGTGTAAAAGAGGCGGGAATTGGCCCTAATGAACCCGTGCCGTGAAGGCGGGTAGGGCCCGAGAGCACCGATGTCTAGGGGGTAGAGGGCGGTTTTTATTATAAGAGGTGGCTCTTATCGCAAGGAGCAAGGACTCTCAGCCCTTGGAGACTTATGCAAATTCCCCGCCAGACAGGGCTCGTCTCTCCTCAGATATAGTGTGCTGCCACCTCCCGGTCGCTCCCGCAATAACTTCATCCACCCCTAACTAATCCGGGGGTGTAACTGCCATTATTTCGGAGGCTTTTAGGGTTGTCGGTATGGCTCGTGGGATTCGTCCGTCGTTCTTCGCACAGACGTGTTATCTAATCAACCTGTAAGGACAGCATATGAGATTAAAATATTAAATTGGAGTCTCTCGTTTTAGGGAAATAAATTATGGACACTTTTCTTTATTGAGAACTTAGTATTATTGCAGCACTTGTTATGACGCTAATACCGGAAAATTCGGGGGCAAAATCTTAAACTTCACTAAATGTCTTATCAAGGCAGTACAACACAAACTATACATGTATATATATACACACACACACACACACACACACACACACAGACACACACACACACACACACACACACACACACACACACACACACACACACACACACACACACACACACACACACACACACACACACACACACACACACACACACACACACACACACACACACACACACACACACACACACACACACACACACACACACACACACACACACACACACACACACACACACACACACACACACACACACACACACACACACACACACACACACACACACACACACACACACACACACACACACACACACACACACACACACACACACACACACACACACACACACACACACACACACACACACACACACACACACACACACACACACACACACACACACACACACACACACACACACACACACACACACACACACACACACACACACACACACACACACACACACACACACACACACACACACACACACACACACACACACACACACACACACACACACACACACACACACACACACACACACACACACACACACACACACACACACACACACACACACACACACACACACACACACACACACACACACACACACACACACACACACACACACACACACACACACACACACACACACACACACACACACACACACACACACACACACACACACACACACACACACACACACACACACACACACACACACACACACACACACACACACACACACACACACACACACACACACACACACACACACACACACACACACACACACACACACACACACACACACACACACACACACACACACACACACACACACACACACACACACACACACACACACACACACACACACACACACACACACACACACACACACACACACACACACACACACACACACACACACACACACACACACACACACACACACACACACACACACACACACACACACACACACACACACACACACACACACACACACACACACACACACACACACACACACACACACACACACACACACACACACACACACACACACACACACACACACACACACACACACACACACACACACACACACACACACACACACACACACACACACACACACACACACACACACACACACACACACACACACACACACACACACACACACACACACACACACACACACACACACACACACACACACACACACACACACACACACACACACACACACACACACACACACACACACACACACACACACACACACACACACACACACACACACACACACACACACACACACACACACACACACACACACACACACACACACACACACACACACACACACACACACACACACACACACACACACACACACACACACACACACACACACACACACACACACACACACACACACACACACACACACACACACACACACACACACACACACACACACACACACACACACACACACACACACACACACACACACACACACACACACACACACACACACACACACACACACACACACACACACACACACACACACACACACACACACACACACACACACACACACACACACACACACACACACACACACACACACACACACACACACACACACACACACACACACACACACACACACACACACACACACACACACACACACACACACACACACACACACACACACANATATATATATATATAAGCTTCATTTGTTGTCAATTCAAATTATATTAATTTATTTTGTATACAATTGTAGATTCTTCTTATTTCTCTCTGCTTTCGTGTTGCGGTGGTTTTTTTAGCATTGGCTGTTTTTTTTTTGGTTTTTTTTTGTGGCATTTTAGTAAACTGTAATCTTGCAAAAGGAACAATGATGTTGTTGGTTAAGTCTAACATGTTTATTAAGGGTTATCCCTATTTAAGCTTATTTACTGATCCAATCATAGATATGATCAGGAACAGTAAAGAAAGTGATTATTGATATCAATCATCACAATCACACTCCAACAGATGTGTTTTGTTTTTACTTTTATAATATTTTATTGGTTATTGGAGCCACAGTAATCATATTACCTGTTTGATGAATTGGCACTAAAAACAATTCGTAAACTTGTAAATAACAAAAAAGAATCAAGAAGAAGCAAAAAAAAAAAGTATATGCATTGGTGGTGCAATATAAAGATTTGATTTTGCCACGCCCCTCCGCCCGCAGACCGCAAATCAAAAATCAGACTTCACAGTGTCACCCGCCTGAATATTCTGAGGATTCCCTGAAAATTTCATCAAAATCAGCCCAGCCGTTTTAAAGTCCATATGTTACATACATACACACATCCTATTTTATATATGGATGGTGAGAGAGCGGATTTAGATAATTATAATTATAATTAAAATTACGAAAAAAAAAAGATTTGGATAATAATATAAAAAAAAATTTTTTTTTCATATGTTTATTGTCTGTGTAAATGTAATGTAAAATATTAACATTCCGCATTTGAAGGAATATATATGGAAATGTAAGTTAGAGAATTGGTCGTGCATCTCACTTTTAAAATATATATGTATATACTAAATTCACTGTATAGCAAGTTTTCAAGGGGATTCGTTTCATGCTGAAATTGAATGAAGGGGAGGGGTAGTTAATAGGCAAACCATATTTAATAAACATCACTATCCTAGTTATTTTTAGTGTTTTGAATAATTATAAAGGTAAAATTTAATATTTCTATTAAAGGGTGCACTCTGTAGATATTTAAAAATACGCTAGGAGATTAAAGCGCCTATCCCTTCCTCTATTTCCTCCAGAACACCCTAATGTCATTGAAAAGGACATTAGGTACAGTTTTTAGGTATGGATTGTTAGTTATAAATATAATTATTTTGTACAGGTATATTTGTTTAGGTATGCTGTTATAGTTGCTGTGGTATATTATTGTTATTTTTGAGCTTTTAAGGTCATTATCATATCCGTTTATCCAATGAAATACAGAAAAAGTGCTTAGCTTAAGCAAATCTTGCAAGGTGAACTTATATTTCTTTTTTGTATCGCCCCTCCCTCTTTCTCCCTAAGGATTTGAAAGAGAGATGAAATAAATAAATAGGAATAAATCTCTAGGATAGAACAGATATTGACGAATACACACGCTCAAACGCGCACTAATACTCACACATAAACATAGTGTGTGTGTTTTTGTGTAGTTGAAAGGAAAACATTTTTTTTTTTGCTTCTTCAGTGTAGGATCTGTGTAGATTCACAGATATCTTTGAAAATGTTACTCCGTTTCAACGATCATTGTAATTTTCTTACCATCTGTATAAAGCGGTAACAGGAAAAACAAAACGTTTATCTCACTTCTATTAGGAAAATCGATAATGTGCATTTCATTGTGGTGATTCAGGGGGTGGGGGGTGGGGGGATAAAGTAAAATTTAATAGCTACAAAAACAAATAAATTTGTAAAATAAGATAAAAAGGAGAAGCCATGTAATATTTAGTTTTCCCTTAAATACTTCCAAACTCCCTGAAGACCTGTACGTTTCAGGCTTGGGGACTTGTATGGCTTGAGTTAGTTCTAAGGAGACATCTCTTCTCCAAGTCCGTCCTTCATCTGCAGGCAGGTCGATATCTTTGTGAAGTTCCGAGCGTGAACGGCCAATAGTCAGTGTAATGTCATCCCTCTTACTGCAATCACTTGGTGGGAAAATACGAAAGGCCGGAGACCGAATGTCGTTTTAAAAGTATTTTCCACTCAATATTTTTTTTTTGTTGAAATAAATCTTTATTTATTNAAATGGTCATCACTGTGCAGGGAGAAGGGGCCCATCGACCCCACTCCCAATAAGTTTAGGCATCAAGGCCCAGGAGGTCGCGAGGCCATCTCCGTTTTAGTCGCCGGGGAGTATTGTAAGGATTGGAGTCCGACGATAGGGATTGAGCTTATGGATTGGGATGAAATTGA
This sequence comes from Oncopeltus fasciatus, assembly GCA_000696205.2. Lineage (NCBI taxonomy): Eukaryota > Metazoa > Arthropoda > Insecta > Hemiptera > Lygaeidae > Oncopeltus > Oncopeltus fasciatus. Next base: position 10,953 of record KZ810559.1, read on the forward strand.
AATTTACAATGGAATAGCTTGAAGCGGGATAAGGTCTTTGGCAAAAGGAGTATTAAAGTCGTGGTAAAGGGTAGAGTTGGATACATAATATGGAGCGTTAGAAATTATTTTGAGAATTTTGGACTGAAAGGATTCGTTGGATATTGGAAGGCATAGCGGCACCCCACAGTTCTGAACCGTAGGTCCAGATTGGTCGTATTATGGTCTTGTAGATGGTCAGTTTATTTTCTAATGTGTGGTGTGAGCGCCTATTTATAAGGCTGTATAGGAATCCGTCGCGTCTGTTGAGTTCTTGTCGTTTGATTTTAGTATGTTCATTCACCTCAATAATATGGGTAATAAATTACCAACTTAATTTAAAACCATAAAAAAATAACTATTAATATTTCCCTAGGTTGATTTAGTCAACGACCCCTTTTTATTGCCATAATTTATGTGGACTAATTTGTGTAAAGTTTGCGAAAGCTGTAACAAAATGCCGCTCAAAAGAGATTTCTGAAAAGAACATATGACTAGGGAAGAAAATAATGTTGAACCATGATCTCGGACTGGACGAAAGAGGATTCATTTTGTCCGTCAGATTAGTTGGCCGTGGACCAAAGGTTTTTGCCCTTGGCAAGCCAATTAATTTCTCAATGGCTAGAGGAATTGAAGATAATAAGTTACTTTAGGAGGTTACTACTACATATATTCTTATTATCTTTTCATATTGCTTGCTTTTTAATATATATCATTATGTAAAGGGCAAGGGGTTCTTTATGTAACACAATTATTTTGAATAAGCCTCATTTACTCTAATAGTTTCGCGTCACATTCCGACGCCTCTTCAGGAGGAAAAGAAGTTTTATTATTATAATTATTTTAAACGAGTCAAATAAATAATTTATAATTTTCTGTGGAGTCTTTTCATCCAACACTTCTGACTTAGCTTTAGGCGTGGGTTTTTTTTTTAACTTATATTATTAAACTTTTATTTATTTATTGCATTTCTGTTAAAATAAAAACATTTTGTACTTTGTGTTTCACTTATGTAACTACAAGGTCACCTCGAGAAAATCAAACAATGGTGAGGCAAATGGAGAATAAAAATCAATGAAGAAAAATGCGTTCAAGTTAATTTCCAACTGCGGAAGAAAGACTTCCCTGAAATTGTGAATTTTATCAATATTCCTTTGCCACATTCAAATTCCGTTTGTTACCTTGGGTTCCATCTTGACTCACGACTTACATGGGGATAATATACTAAAATTAAAAGACAAGAACTCAATCTTGACTTCTATTAGAAGTCCAATCTTACGATAGAAAAAAAACTGTTGCTCTAAAAAACCTTATTACGACCAATCTGGACTTACGGAGTAGAAATCTGGGGTGCCGCCAAGCCTTCCAACATCCAAAGAATCCAGTCCTTTCAATCCAAAACCCTCAGAATAATTGCTAACGCTCCCTATTACGTATTAAATTCCTCCCTTCAACACGATTTTAATATTTCTTTTATCCAATACCTCATTTCTTCCCGCTTCATCCTTTTCCTTAGTAAACTGCCATAACATCCTAATCCACTAGTACAGACCATGTCTTCCAACTCCAACCCCTACAATCTTCCCCATCGACTCAAACGAAGATGGCCCCGGGACCTCCTGAGGACATAGCCTGTAAATAATTTGAGAGTGGAGTCATTGGTCACCTTCTCTCCTCATGTGATTGACATTGTATGTCATATATTTATATATATATATATATATATATATATGTGTGTGTGTGTGTGT
>KZ810559.1:20472-30743 GCA_000696205.2 Oncopeltus fasciatus
GTATATATATATATATGAGTGTGAGTGTGTGTTTGTGTGTTGTGTAATACACACACAAGCTCTTTTATAAGCAAAAAATACTACTTTTTTTATACAGTGCATGTGTGACGATCCTAATAAATATTCCTAGACGGTGGGTCTTTTTCAGTCTGCAATTACAGAGACTATTTAAGCTTATTTTTGAAACTTGCTGAATAAGGTGTTTAATGGCTGAAATCGTGAGAAAAGTGGTTTAGGAAAGTACAAATTAAAAAAAAAAAAAAAAAAAAAAATAGAATACGATGAAATTAATAGAACGTTAAATTTCTTTCAATTTTTATTTTACCTTACATTCTAGAGCTTGTAAATTTTTTTGAGGCAGCTATGGTTCAAGTTTTTATTTCTCGATTTATAATTCTGTTCAGGAAAAATCCCCCTTCCCCATAAATGTTTTAATAAATTTTAAAAAAATTTCGCTTTTTAAGCTTCATATTAAAAAAAAAAGTTGAATTATTTCAATTTTGAGTGATATCAAGGGGCAGGACGATTTAGATGCCTACAAAAAATTATAATCCTGATATATTCATCATTATTTAAGTTAAAATAAAATTTTTAACGACAATAATCGCTATAAAATGTAATTTTCTTCCATGTAATTCATATATTTTTTTATGAAAAATTCATTTTAAAGAAGATTTTTACGAATCTAAATGTTATGATGGTTTAGTTGCACTATTATTCTTTTTTCATGGCCAGTCAACACCCTGCCTTAGTCTTCTTACTATTCTGCTTAAACTCATTCTCCCCCTCGGCTTAAAAGATCAAATTAGTCACATACTCTTTTTCATGTTTATGTTTAATGAGAAATCTGCTTAGCTTACGCAGCTTCTGCGTGACGGAACTCCAAGTAATCTACATCTAAATTTGAAAAAGAAAACTCGTTTGAGCTTGACTCGAACCCTATAGTTATGGGACCCAATTATGGGAGTTTGATGTGAACCAATACTCTGTAAACTTTAAAAATTACCTTACAATGTATTGAAAAAGAAAAAAAAAATTCCTGTACGAGAGGATGGATACGCAGATGGATTCTTCAACAGAGTCTAACAATTTTTTTTTTAAATCATAAACTTCTTATTGAGTATAAGTCATCTTAATATTTATATGTGTGATATACCTTAAACATATATATAAATACAATCTTCGTATAAGTTTATAGATTTTATTTAATGGGAAAATTTGAAAAAAAAAAAAAAAAAAAACCCATTGGACAGTAATAAAATACTTGTTACATATGAATTTAGTGGTGAGTTATTTTGTTTTGGGTGTTACAGTAGTATATGTTTTGTCCGTCTGTACGTGTATGGTTTTAATATAGTATTGTTATATTGTCAAATTTGCTGTACTAGGGTATTTTCGGATCGTTGTACATTTGTGAAAAATGTCTTTTTTGTGGTGGTAAATATGTAGTTTTTGGTATGAGGAGTGGAAAGTTCTTCGTGCTTTAGTGAAATATTTTTGTAGCGTGGGTAGTTATTTACAATACGGAGACTTAAGGGTAGTTTTGTATGATTTGCAGTTTTCCATAATTGATTTCGAGATAATTAAGCTCCAGACTAGACAGCATAGTGTTGGAAAAATTACTAATTTATATAATATTAGTAAATATTAGTGTAAATTTTGTGTATGAAGCGAGGATTTTTTTTGTTAAAGAAAGGAAACACAGAGCAGATTAATTACATTGCTGCATTCTTTTTTAGGTTGACATGTTCTGTAAACGTCAATCTTCTATGGAGGGTAACCCCTAGGTATTTTACAGAAAAAGACCATGAGATTGATTGATTATTAATTCTGATCGTTGAATTTATATTAGAACGCCTTTTTGTGAAAATAATAGCTTCGTTTTTGTTTTTATTTATTTATATTTTTCATTCTGTGAAATATATATTATTTTTAATGATATTTGTTTGCAATCTATTAACTATTGCATCGATTCAAAATGAGCTGGTCATCTACGAAAAATGATATATACTTTTATGAGTTTCGGAAGATCATTTATATATATTCATATATACTAAAGAGTTTAGGGCTTAAGCAGGAACCTTGTGTGACGCCTGCACTGATAAATAATTTCATTTTTTTTCTGCCAATCTTTAGTCGAAAGAAGCATTTTAAGGTACCTGAACTCTAGGGTTGTTTAATCCATAACTTAAAGGAAGAAATCATATTCTTCATGATAAGCTTGTGAAAACTATTTTTGCGTTTCCTTCTTCTGCTGGATTTTCCGATCATTGATAAATGAAAGGCATATCAGTTGGCCAGCTGATCGAATCTCCTTGTCAGATGGAGTCAGAGGAAGGGAAGAGAAATGCGAAGGAAGAAGTAAGTCGGATTGTGGGGAAGATTAAAGGGCCTTCGCTCGGAGGGAACATGTGGAGAAAATAGAGAGCGGAGGGAATCCTGTTATGTGAAGGGGAGTGGGGGAGTATGTTAAATCTGGCGGGAACTTTCAATTTGCACGCTTTATTTCACAGGACACCGCGGGGAGGCTCCTCGAATATAGATCAGCCGTAGGCGAGCAGCATCCTGGAACGGCTGAGCAGATGGGGAGGGAATGCAGAATACGGTGGCACGGAGTATGTGTTGAAGGTTCACGAAATACCCCCGGCAAATACCTGCTATTTAAGATTGTATTCAGCTAAAGTTCGGAATTTAAGGGTGGCAACCTGTAGATAGCCCCTCCCTCCAATGACCCTTAGTGGTTGCAAGGGAGGCTAACCCAGCAAAAAAAAAAAAAAAAAAAAAAAAGTTCGGAATCGACCGTAAAAATGTTTTATATAGAAGAATCCGCAAATCAAGACCGCTTCTTATCAGCAAAACAGCTCTTATCATAAAATTGTTACTCTCTCAATGGGCCATAAAAACTAAGACAATTCTTTCAAGCAGAAAAAAAAAAATTACACCAATGGAATTCCACTTTGAAGTGTATTAAGATCTAAAGAAAAGATACATATATTTTTATTGATTTTGTGTTTAGAGGTTACTCATTATGTGTGAATTATAATCAATACAACTAGAAAAATTATCTGGCAACTTAAAGTAGAAAAGAGTCGAAGTACATTATCTCTGCCTTATAGCTTATTGTTTTGGCTTATTCCATCTTATTCCAATTTATTTTATTTCTACGAAGGAGTGCTAATCTATCGGGAAAAACTGGATGAGGCTGCGCCATCAGACTTCTTTGCAATTATAGGAAAAAATAAATTTCAGCATAGTCCAATTTTTCTGGAACATTCATGCAGGGATATAGTTTATATTCTTCAGATTATAGAAAACTTATCACATAAGACTAGTTTTAGATTAAGCCAAAACAGTATAAGATCTATCGGGAAAAGCTGGCTAAGGCTCCAACTTTCGGCTCAGGACGGAGACGACTGACGGATTACGGTGGGATGCACTGTGTCTAGAGGCTCTGATGATAGAAATTGTTTTTTTCGAAAGCAGCTTACCCAAATATATTTGAAGTAAGTTTAAAGGAGACTTAAAACTGTAATTATTTTATCATAATAATTGATGATCTTCACTCCCAGCAAAAAGTAAAATGAATAACTTTGGAATCCTATTATTCCTGAGTATTGTCAAAAGATAAAAAAAATGTTTTGGAAGCAGATAAATGTCCTCAATCCATAATAATTTATAATAATCTCTAATATCAACATCACTACATAAATACTAATAAATGTGTTTTCATATAATAAATTGAGGAGAATAATTTAACTGTAGATAACAGTATTGTTCTTTTTGTATGAAGGCATCAATAGGTTATGTTTGTAATTGTCATACCTTCCATTGTCCGTCTTCATTGGTTTCTGCAAACCATCAGAAACCAATGAAGACGGACAATGGAAGGTATGACAGTTCTATATTCATTGGTGGTAGAAATAACCCTTTAGATTATTTATGTTTGTAATTCTTAATCTGTGGTTTTTTAATTTTTATTTTTGAATCCTCTCTATCAAAACGAAAATGTGAAAATTTAAGACTGAATGGCATTTATATTTGAAGAGAATTAGAAGAGGTTTCAGAAGAACTTGGCCACCTACATAGGTGGAGAAGGACTCGGCCTTCAAGTGGGGGTGTGTTGAGGGGTTGTAGGGTCATTAACCAGTCCCCAGGGCCCACTGGAGGGTGTCACCGCATTACCCTCTAAATGTAATCCTATCAGCCACCCCTCCCCCCCCCTCCAGTCACACATCCGAGTCCAGCAACCCCTCCATTATCAGCTAATGGCGTGTGGGTGCTATCGGCGGTTGGCGGTGGTCAAGTACAGCTCGTAAAGCCAGACCTAAGTAAAGACGCCCCACCAGATTAGCGGGAGCCGCAAACACTTGTCCGGGATCTATGTGGATTTGTACTGGTACACTGACCGGCAGTTAACAATTNTTTGTCTCTCTCCTCACTCTCCTGCTCTTCACTTGTCCTTCTTTTCTCCAACCTCCATACTTTATTAAATAATCACTACTACCTATATTATATAGTTATGAATGAGCTTTATTTTAAAATAAATAATATCATTGTGATCTTAGAAAAATTATAGAAACGAGTTTACTAAAAAGAAATAATTTCGATTTTTAAACAAAAACAATACATTAATAACACCTAATAGAATAATAATAAACTGCTAAAATAATACAATGAATAAATAAAAATAGTCTCTGACAATAATGAAAATAAAAAATGTCTCTGTTGTCGAGTTGAAAAAAAATGTAACGGATAAATGACTCTCTGTGAAACTAATTACCTCAATGCCGAGGCAGCCGTAAATACTGCAACCTCTATGGCGAGTATATAACCAGTGCGAGAGGTAATATCGACTTCATTAAGTTATGATGAAGTAGTAAATGATATAGTTGCTCACGGCATGTTGATACCTCTCTTCAGGCTAAGATCATCAAGATGTACCAACTCTTCAGCAGTCGCTATTAATTGCTAACTTTATTTACTTCACATGCAACCGTACCTTATGGCTATTGGCTATAATCCGATTGATCAGTTCTTATCAATCTAATATCAGATCAGTAATATTTTATTTAATACTCGATCCGTTAAATTTAGTTTTTCCAAATGACCAACAGCATTTTAAAAAGGATAAATTATATAGCTATCTATCTATATATATATATATATGTTATTACGTTAATTACTACCTGTATTAATGACTTATAGAAGATGGCCATCAAGTGGTGACCATACTATTCTGCTTTGGGAAACATTAACTTCCTGAGTCAAATTATAAAAGTTCACGACGCAACAGCTGCGTAGATTAAGCAAATTGCTCAGTATCATAGTTAATGGATATTTGTAAACACCGCTCATAATGTTTCGATTTCTTAATAACACAAAGAAGAAAAAAAAAATAGACCAATCCGCGGGAACTGAGTAAACAAAGCAGATTTACCATCCACGGCTAAGAACTATATAAATAAGAAAAACTACCAAAATGGCCTATACAGGTAAGCTACTATATAACTAAGTAGATATATTTAAATAGCCAAGGACTTTACCTCTAATCAAATAACTAGGCAATTAAATTTCAAATTTTATCACAGGGGTGATATATAAACAAAAACTAGTTGCGCAAAAAAAAAAAAAATACGTAGGCTGTTTATTATTATATAAAAGTCCGTTTATTATTATATATTTCATTAAATTCTTAAAAAGACAAAACATAAGTGTATTCATCAAAGGATGAACCCAATATACAATACCACAATTTATATCAAAATGGCCGCAGCGATATAACTAATTCTGACACTGTCGTTCACTCATCACTATAAATAATACACAATTTTCAATGAGCATTTTTCTCTTTTTGGAGGTAACAAAGAACATCCAAACAAATTACCTATGGGAATTTCGATTTTTAATGCAAGAAATTAAGAAAGAAAAAAAAATTGACAGAGCAGATAAAAAAAGCCACTTTTATAAATATAATGTTTTCAGACATTGATCTTTCAAATAATTTTTATTCAGAATTCACTGAAGAAGGATTGCAAGAGATAAGGGACATTAATATCATCTATTGAAAATTACTTTTCACCTCAACATATATACATACATACATACATATATAGTCGCACATAATAATTATTAGTATTAAAATGAATGATAAAATGCAACATTAAAAATGCAAAACATTTATATTTAATTATGACGTCTTAAATTTGTTTGTTTAAAAAAAATATAATCATTCGGAAATTCCTTAACTAGACTGAAGGAGATATCAGCTCGAAAGTTTCAGGTTGATGAGGCAGGTCGTGGGAAGAGAGGGAACCACGAACAAACGAGGTGAGAGATAAAAGAGGTGATTGATAAGAGACTACCCGCATCTCCGTAATCACAGCAACCCCTAGTCCTAATATATACCGAAAGCTTCCTAACCCCCTGCAGTAGGGGTTACTCTTCCTCGGGAGCTCTTCGTGTGAAGAGGAGCTGAAGGGAGAACTGATGTTGAGGAGATTGCATGAACTAACAGCATGACGTCAGAACATATATTAATTGTGAATGTTCCGCACGCTTACGTGATATGATAACAAATTTTTAACTCCTAGTCTTATCTATCAACATTTTAGTATTAAATCATCTGCAAATTTTTAAATTTTACTTTATTATTATATGAAACAAAGGTGGATGAAATTGACGTAACATAGGTGGACGCAATTTAGTAACATTTCTATATTTCGATGTGTTAGGGGTCCATCTGACGTATTAATTAGCAAATTATCATCCCTTGGTGTCGTGAACCCTCTATATATTACATTAAAACATACGTCTCAGAAATAACCAAAATAGTGAAATAGAACAGTGGGCTTCCAGGGAAAATTAAAGAATCTTCAAGAGTTTTACAGGGATCTAAATTCGGTGCCTGGCTATTCCCCATGTACATTAAAAACCTAGTCTCTGGACATTTTCTGGGACTGAAATTGCCATGTGACACTGAGAACTTTTAAGAATAGTTAGATAGGATCCTATAATGGTGAATAGGCAACTGAGCAGTAATCAACTCCTCGAAGTGGAATATAAACAGTCTCCATAGAAAAAATAATCTTATAGAGTTCTTCTGTTCATATAATGAAAGTTAACTAACTACGATATGAAAATATTGTCATAGACATTTTTATTCTTATAACCTGAAAATAGGTCTAAAATTCAACGAGCAAATATAGCAAATATTTAGAGGTTTTTATAGAAAACAATGTTAAGATTTAAATTATTTATTGAGATCACATTTAGGTTTTAAGACCAGTTTCATTTTGACATACTTAAACTCCTACAGTCACTCCTAGACTAGACATGATCCAGAATCGATAAAGTTGGATCCTTAATTGCTTATGAGTCAAAGAGAATCTGTGATCTTGACATAAAAATGAGATAATTTGTTAGAAAAACTTTTGTAAGGATATTTGGACGGTAAGGAACTACCTAAATCTTAATTTAGTACATTCTGTTATTCAATTCAATTCAATTTGATGATATGATGATGACACTGATGAGAATTATAAAAAATAAAATAAATTATATTAAAAAAATAATGATAAAATAAATAAGTCAACATCACATTGCAGTGAAAAGGGGCCCATCGACCCCACTCCTAATAAGTTAATAGGTATTAAGGCCCAGGAGGTCGCGAGGCCAACTCCGTTTAAGTTTTAAGGATTGTAAGGATTGGAGTACGACGACAGGGATTGGACATGCGGATTAGGATGAAATTGGAGTTTTTTTTCTTTTATTATTATTTAAACTTTTATTTATTTATTACATTCTGTTACATTAAAACATTTTGTAATTTGATCACCACAATAAATTAGAGAAAAAAATATGACATAATATCAATCACATGAGGAGAGAAGGTGACCAACGACACCACTCTCATAATAGAAACTAAATTCAGTATTTACACTTATCATTGCTAACCCTTGAATGTGGATTTTTGTTCCATATACTCGTCTGATGGGGAATGTGAAAACATCCCTAATGAAATCTTGATGGACAGAGGGCAACCCCCAGTCTCAATGAAGCGACATTAATCCATTGAAGCCACTTAAATGGCACGTACACGGTTATGAAGCTGAATAACTAGCGTGGAAAGAACGCTGCAAGCCTGGCCGGGGGAGGGAGTACATATCGGACAGGAATAGCCAGGCTGTTTGTATGTAGACTGCACCATTCCGCCCTGGAACATCTCCACGTCTACCTACCAAGTCGTGCTATTTATACCGCCCTGGCAACGACCCCCACACTGTCAAGAGTAGAGGCTCCACCACAAGATGAAGGCTGTGCGAACAAGCACCCTAAACAATAACAAGGATATCCACCCTTCTGGAGGGCCCATTCTCTGCCAATTCGTGACAATCTGCCAGTGTACTCAAGCAGTAGAGAATTCTCTGGGAGAGGAGTATGAGTATTCGTTAGGCCGAAATCTCAGCAACAGGGATACCGGGATAAAGACACTGTCTCTCTGGAAGACTCTGCCACACACTAGAGCAGAAATACATTCTACATCTCACAAATCCACATAGGTAATTACGGCTTGTACAAATTAGTTGGCTATACCACTTCTTGTCTAATCACCATATTCCCNTAAATATAAATTTTTTTATGATTAGTTTTAGTATCTTTGACAATCGGCCATGAGTGAAATAGATGTAGGAGCGACCATCATTCTCATGAGTTAGAGAACATGCCAATTTCCAGAAGTACCTGGAACGTTATAACACCATGATAGTTATGACGTCACAGATCCCATCGTACATTTATGGGTTATGTCATTAATTCTGTAGAAAATGGCAGCAATGAGAAGAATCTCTCTCCCTTGAAGTTATTTTATAGAAGAGCTTTAATAATTGTATTTATTATTTTAAATAATAGTATTTTGTAAAATTTGCACTTTAATCACATCGTTTCCCAAAAAGGCCGATATATTCATTGGTCAATTGTGTAATATCCCATGTTAGGGGTGAGGCAGAAGGGAGAATATTTTATTAGTAGGATATGAAAGAGTTTATTTTTTGCGGGAGTTAAAATATGTCCATGAGGATACCACTGTATGTTTCTCTTTTTAAATGAAAGTTTGAATATTAATGTGAATTATTGTATTTAATTAGGTGTTTATAATAAAATAAATTATTCCATATCTTCTTATATTTATAAACACTAAGACCAAAAGTAAAAAACTCTCAGTGCTTACTAGATCGCCACCTCGATCGGCTTAAATTAATTTAGGTAGAGGCCACAACTAACCAATACTCTGGTGCCTGGTACTCCTCTTCTTTCTTAGGGATAGAACATCTTCCTCGTATACCCTCTTTTCATGATAGTCTTCTTTTCTCTGGTATGAGATCTGGATTTCTTTACTCCTCATCTTCTCATCAAGTTCCTATTTCCTTCTCTATTCTTCTTGTTGAACGTTGCTGTTTGTAGCTACATAAAAAATTACTACCAAAATTCCTACTTCCTTATATTTTTCCTAGCTTCCTCTCAATTTCTATTTCCCTTAATCTGTGGTTGCGAAGGGATTGTAAGTCAAATTTTTCATTTTCATAATGTTTATTACTCATAACTTATCTGAGTTCTCTATTTTCAATATTTATTTATTTTTATTATTTTCACTTGTCTGTACTTTACCCAGAAGAGCTGTTGTATCCTTTACTCTATAAAATTTATAATGAACTTAATGATTTTTTTTTGTTTTTTATAGGGTGGGAGTAAGCATACATTCTTTAAATAAAATAAGTACGTAGTCACATTTTTTTTTTTTTTCAAAAGCTGTTGGTTTAAAGGATTTAATGAATGGAAATGGCTTACAAGCATTGATATTCCAGTAAGGAGGTAATTCATAGACAGCTGACTTGAGTTGGATTGTCCAAGACAAGATTGTCTTGGGCCCGATCCCAAGTGGATTGCCATCAGTGATCGTCCAGTAAGACGGGAGAAGAGACCCTATCGATTGTGTGCGGAGGCCCGCGGCGGACGAGAGTGGGAGTGTCGTAGCCTGTTTATCGCCCTCCGAGGGGACAGGCCGCTAATTTAGCTCTCCTCTCCCAGGGGGAGCCAGTGCCGCACAAAGAGGTAACGACTTCCCAGTTAGGGGGCACACCGATCGGACAGCTATGACGTCACAGATCCCATCTTCACCGGACAAGTCACTTCCATTGTTGATACGAGGATTCTCTCTCTCTCTCTCTCTCTCTCTCTCTCTCTCTCTCTCTCTCTCTCTCTCTCTCTCTCTCTCT
>KZ810559.1:34703-49457 GCA_000696205.2 Oncopeltus fasciatus
AAAAACAAAACAACATATTTTTTAAAAATTATATTTTTTTTGGACAACCTTGACCAAACCTCAACAAAAATTCTCTACTTATTATCATTACAGTGAAAAACTCTACTTTTTCCCCCGTTATATAGTTTAGCTTGTATATTGTTTAGTTCTGCACTCTGAGATGTGAGTATAAACCTCCCTTGGGGATCTCTAATATATCATTATCGCTCTGATGATGACTTACAAGTTAAGTCGAAACGTTGGCTATTACCCAATCATTTATGGAGTATTTTATCTTTCTGATTCTGGCTGATTCCTTGACTAAATTCTCCAGCAAATTTGTATATTATGTTGCCATAACATTACAATGCCTTATTATACAGATATACTTAAGAACAGTATAATACCACAATATAATTTTATTAAACGATAATAATATCTCAAAACAATATAAAATATAATAAATAGCAGTAGAAAGTAATTTATACCGCCTTATAAATGTGAAATGGAGATGGATAAGTTAATAATATATATTTGGTTCATGAATGACCTACGGTTATTATTCACAAAAAAGGAAATCATCATTAAAATCATTTATACCACACACTTTATTATAAAGGGCTATTTATATATTTCACAGTAAAGATAAGAGCAAATAGCAAGGTCATAAATTTAAATTACGATTATTTTTACCCACCCACTCCCACACATATGTGTATGTTTTAAAATATTTTTAGTCGTATTCTATTTCCTGAGTGAAGTTATTTGGAGTATTTTGCCAGTTTGATATAAAAAAAAAATCAACTATGAAGGACACTTCTGTATAACTTTTGCACTTCTCATATTTAAATAATACTGTTCTCATTTAATGTAAAAATATGTTATTTTCAATATATATTTTACAAATTAGGGTATTTTCCATCCATGTCTCTCCAGGTCCTTTTGTCCTTCGTTGTCCTGGCTTGTACAATATGTGATTAGTCATTTAATCTTGTTTATGCCCATCTATAGTAAAACATGGGAAATATGTTTAATTTACACAGCCCCTTGGCAAAGGTTATACAATTATTTTCCGATATTTAGGTTTGTCCTTCAGATTTTACAATATGAATACAACTTTGACGAATAAGATATATGAGTTTAGGAACTTTCGAACTTTATTATTTTTTATTAGATGTTTTAGTTGACCTTACGGTCAAAGTAGATTAAAAAAAAAATATACAAATTTTTAAAAAAAGTGTATTTTTTAAAAAGATTATCTGCCAACGTTTTTTTAAAAAAAATTTTTTTTTCGATTAAGCAATTAATGAGAGGGAATAGATTAAAAAAATCTATCTGTGCCAGCCAGGAATCAAACCTGGATCTCCTGCTATCCGGGCCGGTGCATTTACCAGTTATGCTACCAGGACGCGCCAGATATCTCATTACATTCCCTCTAAATAAGGCTCTCCAAGTTAGGCTCTCGCTAGTGTAGAGGGAATGTAATGAGATCCAGGTTCGATTCCTGGATGGGACAGATAGATTTTTTTATTCTATTCCCTCTCATTAATTGTTTAATAATTTATGTGGGATAAAAAACCACAATCAAGTAAAATATTTATTTTTTTTTCGATTATTTATTTTTTATTTGTGAATTGCTCTTGTTTTATACAAGTGCTTGTTGGTTTACATCAAATTATGAGAGTCTATACAATTTAAATTGAGCAGCTCTGCTAAGTTTTCTGAATTAAATCTGAACGACAAGCCAAGGGAGAAGCCACAAATCTTGCGAAGAAAAGTTTAAAATCTGTTTGGGATCTGTTGGTAGCTCGCCCCTCCAAGAGGTTAAGTGACTCGTAGTGAATCCCCCATAAAAGTCTGGCCATTTACCAGAGGTGGGGGGAGGGAGTGGGGGAACAGTCCAATTTGTCTTCCCGTCCACTGTATATCATAGAGCGGTGGTGGAGGGGGTACCCGCTGGGGGATCAGGGAGAACATTTTGATAAAATTATCTATAAGTTATATATCAATGGGCCTAGGATCCTCGGCTTTATGTTCGCCTCTCTCCTCTCTCTATAGGCCTATCCGTATAGGGGCAATATCCGTCCTTAAGGGGCCCATCCCATTTGCGACGGGGTAAACAATTCTCGCTCCAGCAGGGCGTGCAGGAGTGATAGTCTCAGGGAGTGATTGGGACGATCCAGCCTGCTGGAGAGAAGCGAATACCTCTTTTAGCGTAGAGGCGTCAGAAAATTAACCAATAGACGTCTCCAGAGTTTTAGACCAATAGCGATTGTTCTAATCCTTTTTGGCGAAATATTTCCTTTCCTTTTCGCTAGTTCAAACCAAGGCAATATTGAAATGTGACTTCTTTACATCTCATTTACTCATGCAGCACAAAAATTTGTAATATTTGAAAAGTCCATTTTATTTTTTAAAAATCAAATACGAATTTTAATCGATTATATATTTTTAACTTCCCAAACAGGAGGGAATGGCTATCTATAGGTAGCTAGCTACCCTGCTCAAAAAATCTCTATAAAATTATTTTGCGGGTCTCGAACCCACACCACCAGGCTTGTGAATCCAAAAGGATCTTCTTAGCTAAGTCGACCTCCCAATATCACTAGTAGCTTTAAAACTAACATTCAGAATAAATTTAAATAGTCAAAAGTTAACTAGTCATCTGATCAATGTGACATTAATTTTCAACACTTCCATTTTGATATAAGATGGAAGGAAATTAGAGATATAACTGGAACAACTGGAAAAATAAATGGTGAGCAGGCGGAGTGTCAATGGTTTGTCATAGACTTTTTTTTTAATGGTTGCAATGATCTAAAACCATATTGACATCAGCAAGACCAATTGCCTGACCAGTTCAATGCACTAAAATGCACACACACGTAAAGAGAGAGAAAGGATATGGTATTGTATTATTTTTAAAAGGTTATGATTATGTAGAGTCAACTGTTTTAAAATTTTTTAAAAAGTTTATATGAGTAAAAAACTGCTAAAAATATGCATTTATTTGTAATTGCTAAAAAAAAAAAAAAAAGCCTTTAAGAGTGTACTACTCCATATATTTGTAGCTTTTTGAAAACTTTTCTAACTTTCTGAGGAGAGAATTGTCAGGAATTCAGTCTTGATAGCTGAAGAATTTAAAATTTATTTGTAACCAAAGAGTTTTTATTTTAGCCGAAGTTTCGGTCTAAATTTCAGGCCTTCATTAGAGCAAATTGGGTGTTAGGAAGAGAAAGAGAGAAAGACCACTGTTCAACAGTAACTAAATCATGACTTAATAGTCATGAACGAATTCCCGACAAAATTTTGAAAATATAATCCATTTAAAGGAATATTATCACTACCAATGAATATAGAACTATCATACCTTCTATTGTTCGTCTTCATTGGTTTCTGCAAACCATCTTCTGTTGGCGAGCGCTTTCGGACATTGTCCATCTTCATGGCCGAATACATGTGTTCACTGTCACTGTCTGTATTCATCTCAATTGAGTATTCGGCCATGTGTGATGGACAGTGTCCGAAAGCGCTCGCCAACAGAAGATGGTTTGCAGAAACCTATGAAGACGGATAATAGAATGTATGATAGTTATATAATTCATTATTAAATAACCCAAAATGTATTGAAAATCTTACTGATACTTATTAGAGGTTGTAATTCTAGTCAATGTTCCATCCAGCTTCAAATGCGTTTTTTTTTTCTCTGAGTTTGTGTTATAGCAGTTATTATTCTGTAAACATTTCCTATGATTGTATTTGGCTAGGATGTTTAGCACCCTTATTTTTTATAAATCAATTTTTCTCAAATTATACAGATTTATTGGTTAAAAGTTAAAATCTAAGAATGAGAGTTCTAGCCGATTCTGTGCTCTAAGTTGCCAGAGTCAGGCCTGACACCAGCAAGAACATAAAACCGCACAAAGTAGTACTTAAGCGTTCCGTGCCTTAGGCACCTCTAGTAGTAGGCTTGGTAAAATCTTAGCCTTAGGCCCAGGGGAGTGACAATGTGTCCTCATCAGATTAGGGTTGTATTCCTTCCACATTCCCCCCCCCCCCACCCATCCCTCGGCGCGCCCCCTGAATACAGATCGGCGACCTAATTGGCCGGTCCTACACACGTACGGGTTACACCGGACAATCTCTTGTCTAAATAGATAGTGTCACACCCTGGTCAGTCGCTACAAGTTTGCTCGGGGTCCCTTCAGTCAATAGCAAGACTCCGCGAGGGGAATTCTTTAGTTTATTTTCTTTCTGTCTATATAGATGAGACGCCTCTAGAGTCCTTGAATCCCCACCATATCGCAACAAAGCATTCTGACCCATAAAAAATAAATCCTTGTGAGTTACCAGGAAGGTTTTACAAAAATATAAGATCAGCTGTATGGTCAATAAATAGTTCAATGTTATACAGGTTAAGTTCTAATATGGAGATGGTCACACATTATTTTCATTACAATGTAAAAGAAAAAATTAGTTATTTGTTACTTTTTAATGAACATAATTATTACAATAAATTAAAAAAAAAATCACATCAAATAATTATTGTTTCAAATATACCCATGAACTTCCATGAATGCTTAAAAACCTTTTCTTTTTTTTAAATATTTAAGATGAATCTTCTGAGACAGTGTAAAAGAAAAACAAAGCGTTTTTCCAATTTTTCATTAAATATATAAATACATATATAAGAGAAAATTACATATTTGGTCTCTCAATACGGAGAGGGCAAAGAGTAAAGATATAATGAGAATTTTTCATGATTAATTAATGAAATACTACATACATTTAAATCTTCTACCATATAAGGGCTGTCCGGTACTCCTGAGAAATGTATTGCTGGTTAGAATCCTGCCCAGGACAATCCTTTATCCATTAGTAAGAACCATTCCTGTGCCATGGCTGTTTATGTGGCTGCATGAGAAATATTCAGCTGTACTTTATTTAAGAAAGCCCATAATTTATTATGAGAATAAACAGTTAAAAGTTTACTTGATTCATTTTTGCTTGTTTATTGTTGGTTTATTAGAGTAGTAGTTTTATTGCATACTTATTAAATCATTAATAGTTATTTCATCTTTATGCAATAAATTTGGTCTAGTTATATTTTAGACATTCACCGTCATCACAACAACAAATATCTCACCGGCAGTGCATGCTGGAAATAAATCGACTTAAAAATAGTTATAAGACCATACAATTTTTGAATTTTTGAGTTTGGTACAGAAATATTGTATATTTGAATAATGACTGCACTTCTGAAAGTTCATAATGATATTACTACCTAATTCGAAAATTTAAAGAATAAATTAAACAGAGTCCCAGTATAATAAAACCAAAATAATAGAATAAATCAGTTTATGGTTAATCTGAT
Organism: Oncopeltus fasciatus; assembly: GCA_000696205.2. Lineage (NCBI taxonomy): Eukaryota > Metazoa > Arthropoda > Insecta > Hemiptera > Lygaeidae > Oncopeltus > Oncopeltus fasciatus. The sequence continues at coordinate 40,057 of KZ810559.1, forward strand.
AGAGATATTACATGCGAATTTCTAAGAAAAAAGAAAAAAAATCAGTTATGCAAGAGTTGCACCAACTAGCAGATTTATTTTGTCAGTTATTTTGTTATTTTTGTGTAAGTATGAATGTTATACTGACTAAAATAATCATAAAAATCCAACTGAACAATGAGGAGTATAAGGAAACACGCATAGAGGTGCTTTCCAAGCCGGCCATATGGAGAAGAAGGGGTGAAAAGCGGTTTTTTTTTTTTTTTTTTTTTTTTTTTTTTGTAGGGGGGCTCATAAACTTGTGCTTGGCTCTCATTCTTAAAGGCTAGCTAAAAAAAAATTATACATTTGTATTCCAAGGGTTGAGCAGGCTCAAATATTAATTCATTTACTCATAATAATGTCCTTTTTTAAAAGAATCCCTTAAATATGGTTATTTTACGCTAACAAACGCTTTTATGAAGAAACGAATATACAAATACATTAAAAAGCATACTATATATATATATANTATATATATATATATATATATATATATATATATATATATATATAGGTTTCATTGTAGCAATTTCCCTCCTCATTTTGAAAATTACCGCCTAAATTTTCGCTCCCAAACACTCTGTATTATTTAATTTCCATCTGGGATGCTTATAATTGATGAGTTGATGAATTATATTATTTGTGAATAAATATTTTATTTGGTTGTGGTTTTTTATCCCACGTAAATTTTTAAACAATTAATGAGAGGGAATAGAATAAAAAATCTAACTGTCCCAGCCAGGAAACAAACTTCCTGGCTGGGGCAGTTAGATTTTTTATTCTATTCCCTCTCATTAATTGTTTATATTATTTGTGCTTCACGTCAATTTAAAACGCTTTGTGATTAACAAAGTCATATATAAGACGAACCATATTCTGTTTTTTATTTATTTATTTATTTTTTTTTCAGAAAAGACCAATTGCAATGACTTATAACGTTAGATCGTTCATGTCTCTAAACCCCCGCAACTAGCGATAAAATGCTTTCCCATTTGTTTAAGCTGAATTCAACGTGAGCTTCTCTGTAAATATTCCCCTGATAAAGAATCATTTTCCAATGATGTTGTTTTATCAAATTTACAAACTCATTCATTCCTTAAAAATTTGAGCAGCCGGTAGGATTTGGTTTGCCTATCCCAAAGATTTTTTTTTTCTAGTCAGCTGAGTCGTTAAGTAAAACCGACTGCAATCCAAATGTAAAAACAATCAAATATCGTGGTATTTGAATCAACTTGAACTTCTACAAATGTGAGAACAATAATTGAATTTGAAGGTGATATGTGATTAGCAATTCGCCCCCCTTCTCCCACCACAGGATCACATATATTCTTTCTGGGAAGAAGTTAAGAGGCGAAGGAGGTCTGGAGAGGGGAAGATAAGGTTTGCACACCTCAAGAAGAAAAGACCCATAAGAAAATAGAGAGGTTATTACGGCAATGAGAGAGGGAAAGAGAAGGTTATCTCTCTGCTCGGCTTTCCAATGCATGCAAATCTTCAACATTCAATTTCAGATAGTTGCACCCTGCTGAAGACGAGGGAGGACCCGACCACCCTCACCAACACAGAATCCCTTCAGAACCACCAATCAGGGCTTAATTGAATACCATTATACTAATTTTTACATCGGGCGTTGAATTTATTGCTTCGATTATAATTTTCAGAGGGGGGGGAGGGGACTTATTTTCGCCGCTGGGGAATTGTGATCTCTTTCCCTCCCCATTGCAATAGGATTCACTATGAACAGTATATAAAGTTATCTAGATTAAAACATAATGGGATTCTCACCTCCACTAAACCAAGATTGTAACGTCCGTGGTGTGGGGATACTTGTACAGTACATATTGCCTTCAGAGAGCTCTCAGCCAATTACCATACTCTATCACGTCTGTGGATTTATTGTAGCATATTCCCCGTAGGAAAATCAAGCTATTTATGTTGATACCTTCGCGAGACTTTTGACTTGTTTCACCTCCTCTCCACCAATCCTACACTAGAGAAAGATATGCATTGATCCTAAGATGATTTTAGTTGGGGTTCGGTCAAGGTAGATCCGAAAAACACAAATTTAACAAAAGCGTATTTTTTAATAGAGGATTATCTGCCAACGTTTCGGCTTACATTGTAAGCCATCATCATGATATCCCTGAAGATGGCTTACAATGTAAGCCGAAACGTTGGCAGATAATCCTCTATTAAAAAATACATTTTTTAAATTTGTATTTTTTTGGATCTACCTTGACCGAACCCCAACTAAAATCATCTTAGAATAATATCTACGGTCAACAAACTCTCATTTTGGATATGCCTTGATGCACACTCTCTCTTCCCCCTCTCTCACTCTCTTTCTCTCTTGCCGAAATATAATTTCCTTTACTTTTTCCTAGTTCAGTCCAAGGCAATAACGAAAAATGACGTCTAATCTCAATAAATTATGTAGCACAAAAATGTGTAATATTTGCAATTCGTGTTTTAAAAAAAATCAAATTTGAATTTTAATCGATTTTTTTTACCACCCAAACAACCACTTAGAGCCAAGGAGGGAATGACTATCTATAGGTAGCTACCCTGCTCAAAAAAATCTCTATAAAAATCTTTTGCGGGTCTCGAACCCGCACCACCAGGCTTGTGAATCCAAAAGGATCTTCTTAGCTAAGTCGACGTCCCAATATCAACTGATCATATAAATATATATACACATTCTTTAGCGTCCGCTATTTTCGAATTGATAAATACAAATTTAGTTATTAAGCTTGTTTATTCAGTATTTAAGTTCGCTAATGACATAGTTGGTTTAAAATGTAGTTTTCTAATGATTAAGTTTTTATATCGTAGCGTTATATTTTAACAAAATAAAAAAAAAATAAAAAAAGAAACGCTTGTTAAAGAAGAAATATTGGAATTTAACTAAGATGGGTGAGCTTTTCCCCACTCTTCCTTACCGGCCAGTCTAGAGCTAGCTTTAGTGGTCATATGCTTTACGCGCATTGTCCTTCGCGGAATTTAATTAAAATTAATTCTTATTTATATACGTGTTAAAAATATATAGGAAATCTGCTGAGATTACCTAGCTCCTACGTAACGGACTTTCATTATTTCTTTTTCAACAATTTTATTAACATTATTTAATATATTTATAAATATCTATTTAGTTGTGGTGTATTATCCCACGTCAATTTTTAACAATTGATGCGAGAGAATAGAATAAAATCTATCTGTCCCAGCCAGGACTCGAACCTAAATCTCCTGCTTTCCGGGCCGGTATGCTAACCATTGCACCACCGGGAGAGCCAGATAACTTAATAAATTCCCAACAGACTAGCGAGAGTCTAACCTAAGAGAAAGACGAATACATCGTCTTATGCTCGAAGGTTAGATGTATTCGTCTCTCTCGTAGGTTCGGCTGTCGCTAGTGTGTTGGGAATTCATTAAGTTATCTAGCTCGTCCCGGTGGCGCAATGGATAACTTACCGGCCCGGCATGCAGGAGATCCAGGTTCGAGTCCTGGCTGGGACAGATAGATTTTTTATTCTATTCTCTCGCATTAATTGTGTATTATTTATTATATTTCCTAAGCCATTACACACTATACAGTATGGTGATATGTGTAAATATACATTATACTGTCAATGTGGAAATTGCAATTACTTGCACTACGTATACTATTTTGTGCTTCAGTGTCTAAGATTTGATTAGTGAAAATTGCTGTACAGGGATTGGGCTGAGGAGTTCGAAACGGAAGTTTGGGAATCAGGATGTCTTATACAAATGAGATATCTAGATCATGGAGAGTACGGTTGGAAAAGTAACAGGGTGCTTTTACTCCGGTTCGAAGGGTTTTGGGCAAGTAGGATTAAGTAAGTAGCTCAAGTGCAAGTGCAGCCCTTACTGCACCCCAGCTTGTGCTTGTTGGAGTAAGTTAAGCAAAACATAATATTTGTTACCTATTTGTATAGCGCTTCAGCGAAAAGCTTACTCATGCAGTGATTTTTATTCCGTTCTGGTCTTACCTCGCAAACCTTTTGTACAACCTTTTGTAGACGGCGAGAACGATAGTACAATCGCCCATAATCAAGAAAAATGAATAATAAACTAACTTAAAAATAGATTTACAAAACAAAAACAATTCTGATTTAGGCAAAGCCAAATTTGAATTAAAATATTACTTTTTATTAGACAAAATGCCTGAAAGGTATATATGGTCTCTATTGATTGTACTCTTGTAACTGATTTCTTCAAAATCTCACCATGAAATTCTTAAATTTTATTTTGTGTCTTTAATTGCCTTCTTAACCTACCAAACTACTGTGTACCGTGTACAATTCTATCAATCATTACTGCTCACCTCCGAACAAAATAATATTGAAATAATTTTGAAATTGTATGCCTCTTCATGGTCATTTATTAAGAATTAAATATATAAATTATACCTCTAAACAGCACGGCTAAAAAGAAACGGATTAAATAAGTATATATAAACTATTTAATTATATTATATTATTTTATACAGAAGAGGCGTCAAAGGAAAATAGTCTATATAATAAAAATTGATTGATTGTTTTCATTTTACTTGATTTCACCTTTCAACAAAATAATATCTCGTTTTGTCAACAATTTAATTACATTTTAGAAGGAGTTATTTTGACTTCGAATATTTTATTTAATGGTAGCTTTGATTTATCAAAGTTTTTCTTCTGAATTAACTCTTTATTAAAAAAAAAATTATTCCGTACATTATTTTACACCTAATTTGATGGAGTACATGATGATAGTCCTTGCTCGTCTATCCCGGGACGTAACCCGTCCTCAGAGAGGAGCCCAGGTTAACCCGCGATAGACTATACGACACCCATCTTCTCCTTATCCTAGGATAAGAAGGAGACTAGGCAGGGAGTCAAGGAGGGAGTGAGAGGGGGAGAAAAATGCCAGTGCATTCATTCCCTTGGTATTTTAACTAAACTGACTGGAGTAGGAGGTCCCTTGGCCACCTCCTCTTGAGGCGTCGGGGAGGGTGGTCGGGATGGACGTGGGATGCCAGGGAGAGGACTAGAGGATTTGGATGTCCTTGGAGGTTTGTGTGGAACTTATCAAACCTGGAGGTGATGAGCTTGGAAACCAAAGGTACTTGCATGTCAGAATAGATGGTTTTATTGGATACCTAGGGAGGAGTGTTGAGGATTGTGCGAAGGACTTTGTACTGGAACCCCTGGATGCATCTAATGTTTGATGGCTTCGCTGTGCCCCGCAATTCAATACCATATGTCCAGATGGGTCTGATTAATTTATCAAAATTATTGATCCACTTAGTATTTGTATTTTTTTATAATTAAATTTAAATTTAATCAAACAAGTCACAGACTGCTTGGGAAAGTTCCTGAATTACCGGAAGAAGCACGGCCTCTTGTACATTGCATGCAGGTTCCGGGAGTGTGGGTTATGACCGCTGTCCAGGAGAGATGACCCACACACCCCTGCTGTGTTTTATGCCCTCGCCCTTTAAGCAAGGGGGCCCATTCTCCCCCTTATAGGTCCGAGGCATATCCGTTTTTTCCCCCTCTTTTTAACTCTGCCCATCTCTGCCGACGATGGCTCTCATTCGACACCCTTGTCTCTCTACGTCTTCTGCTCCTCAATGACGTCACTTCCACCTCCGATCTTCTGACACCTCTCACCTTCCTCCGTGAGTAGCGGGTTTTCCTTCAAACCCATTTTTATGAATATATGAACACGAAATGCAATGGACATGGCGATATTCACCGTTCAAGATTGTGTTCTGTACTTCAATTGCAGCATTAGCCGCTAGCTTTTATTCAGCAATACAAGTGTTTACAAGTTGTCTATAATTACAGTAATTTTATTTTTATTCAAAACAATCACCACTTTTATGAAATTTCAGAAAATTGATCCCTTAGAACTTTACACCTCTGAATGAAAAGCCAGAAAATGGCCCAAAGATTAATAATAAAAAAATCAAATTACCTTACAAATATTAAATCATTTTTTTGAGTTTAAAAGTTTTACTTTTTATATATACTCATGCGTTTTAAAGTCAAAGTGAGGAAAATTGTTTTATATTTGTACTTAAATTTGCATTTTAAGAAATTCCCAATTTTAATGAATTCATTTTCCTGATTAGTAAAAGTATCCTGGAATTAAAAAAAAAACTAAGTATTTAAATATCCCATCAGTAATAGACCACATTTCCTACCGTTTCTTATTTTTCCACAGTCAACTGCCACACCACAAAAATCTATTTGCACAGGCCCTGTCCTCCAACTCTAATTCCTACAACCTTTCCCACCGGCTCCTGGGAACATAGATACTATTTAATTTGAGAGTGATGTTACTGGACTCTCCTCAAGAGAAACTTCTTATTTGTTATATTTTCCTAAAATGTGGTAAATTTGCAAAATATTTAATAAAAGAATGAAATCAATGATTGTGATTATATGTATATATAAAAATGCGACTTCTATGCTGTTAAAATTTTTTAAAGCTATTTTGATCAGCAGTGAAAATTGCTGGTTTGTAATCGTATACTTAACTAATCATACAACATAGGTTTACGTGCAGTTTAATTGAAACTACTATGCCTAGGTCTTAAATTATTTTGCAATTACTGTCAGCTTTGAATTTGAATTTTATATCCCTCATCAATAGAAAATATTTTGGAAAAATTATTTTGAAGTCTAAGTAAAGTTCTCCCCACTTAGATGGAAATTGTTGGGGACCCCGTGAGGCCGAGGGAATCCGTTTTGTCCTCTCAATCCTCACTCTGAACTTTCAAACCCCTCCCTGATTAGGCTTTAATAGAGAAATAAAAGTCGGTGATTGATGCTTAAATAGGGTGGCTACCTTAGGATAGACTCTCTCTTTATGATCCTTAATGGTTTATTGGAAGATTAAATAAATTTAAAAAAATAGAAATAGGTTCGATAGATAAAATCTTCCTAATCTAGTTTTGGTTACTAGTTAGACAATCTCATCTGAATTCAAATTTTTAATATATTTTTCGACCCTTAGCGTTCCCTTTTGCATGGAGTATTCTACGCGTTATAACCTCTCCTATGAGTGTCCCTCTTCTTGGCCATTCCATTTATCTCCGTCAAGATGGCACCTCCATATCACCCCATTGTATGCCAGCCACTGCCCCTCCCTCCATCACCTCTTGATCGTACTTCTTAGAGTCATCTCTCATTCTTCAAACATGACCTTACCACTTGATTCCGAGAGCTTCCATGATTACTTGAGTTCCACCCTGGAAGTTTTTACCACTGAGTTTTTGAGATCTGGATATTTACTTCATTACTTGCCACACAACACCTGATGAAAATCTTGTTTAATAGTCGAGGATTTCCTCGTCAATCACTCCATTCTACCCAATCAAAGTGCCAAAGTAAATATAATTATTCGCCAGTTACTATTTTTAGACTCATTATTGAATAATCATTTCAATGTGAAAAAAAAATGAATAAATTGGTTGCGTTGCGTTTAAATGAAAAATACGCCCTCAGAAGTTTAAGCAAGATCGTGTTTGTTCTCGAAAACTCCCGGTCTGAGTCAATTACTGATGGTCGGTTACCAAGCATTCGCTTATCTTGCTATGAGCCTCATCAGGGTTACATTAAATATTGTCTCTATCTTCCACATGATTGGTTTTTGGTTAACTCCTACCATAATAAGGAAAAAAACCATTGCCATCTTATCGTGTGAGAATGGTCGGGGTTTCGGCCAGGAAGAAAAAAATATATACACCACAATTTGGAGTAATATTTTTATNAAATTCAAGTAAGGGAGTGAAAGAATAAAAAAATGAATTGCCTAAATAAAGTTAATAGAGTGTTCTTTAAGTAAATTAATATGGCAGGCACAAATATTTTAAGAAAAAAATATCTTCACAAGGACCAGTCATGATCCAGGCTTCACAAAGCCCCTCTCGCCTTCATTATAGCCCTGAAGATGTCTTACAATGTAAGCCGAAAGGTCGGCAGATAATACAAAATACAAATTAAAAAAAATTTTTTTTGGACCAACAGTGACCGAACCACAACAAAAAACATCTACTAATAATCTCTACGATAAACTCTCCATTGGAAATGAGAACAAATTAAGTTCACCATAAGGTTTTATTTACAAATTATTGACTTAATCTGATAACGATTGATAATTTAAGATGAGGATTAAACTTTGCCCCATTAATTGGAAATAAAGGGAGATGGGGTGATTGTCCTGTATAAAGAGGATAGAATAAAAAAAGGAGTGGTGGGGGGGTAATTATGTATAGTTGAATACAGACCGTGACAGTGAACGTATGTATTCGGCCAGAAGATGGACAACGTCCGAAAGCGCTCGCCAACAGAGGATGGTTTGCAGAAACCAATGAAGACGGATAATAGAAGGTATGAGAGTATATTACTAAGTATAAATTGGAACATGTATGATATTTTTAAAGAAACAAGGACGGTTATCCACCTCTTCTCTCAAAGTGATCTAGCGCCTTGATTTGAGACATAACTTACTTTCACTCTGTACTTTGAAGACCATTAGTGTAGTTTAGTCTCTTTATTTATCTCCATCAATATATAAAATCTAAATTAATAATTAAGTTTTGTGGAAGGTCTACAAGACACAACCTTTATTGTGGAATGTCAGTATTCATCAGTTTTTTTTGGACAATAAAAATTATTGCTTATTCTAAAGTCTCAATAATAATTATGGATTTGCTAGTAGAAGTTGTTAAGTTGGGTTTCTTTCCGTTGGGAATGTTACATGCATCATGCATAGACAACGTCGGGTGAGCGGCGCAATGGAGTGGGAGTCAAAAGATGATCTGATAAAACGGACAGGGATGTACTTTCCTCAAAAGGTTATGAGCCCAGGGAAAACCGATTTCACATTTGGTTTCCAGCCAAGGGGATGGAGGCGATAAGCGGGGGGCGAGGGTGCGGTCTGCCCTGTAAACAAGTTCGTACAGCCTCTGCCCTCTCGGCAAACAGGGCCGAAGCCACCATTTGCATGCCACATGCTGTTTAATAAACCTCCGGAAGAGGCATTAGGCTAATTGGAAAGGCCGGCTGAGCCTCTTCACCCTGATTCGCAAAATAATACTTGAGTGGAGCGTTTGTGCTGGTAATATCGTCCGGGGGGAGGAGGGGTCTGAAGTGTGTCAAATAATATAAAAACAAACCTCAAGGGGAATAAAAATGAGCCGCAAAAATAAAATAAATTTAATCAAAAACCGATCACATCAAGTTAATTTCAATAAAGGAAGTGGGGATGGAATATCATTATGTTCCTGTCATATAGAAATATAACTGATAAGTAGTAGTAGTAGTAGATCATTGTAGGGCAATCAACTTCTAGGTTATTACACCCTATAAATA
>KZ810561.1:22168-33367 GCA_000696205.2 Oncopeltus fasciatus
AGACTCCTTAGTAAAGCTCTGTCAATCTCGAGTGCTATCCCGCTGCTTGGTATCTTCCTAAGACCAACGCCTAATGCCAGCCTCCAATCTTTGACGGCGTGTATCGACGGCGGGGGACGATGGGCGGACGTGTATATATATACCGGACGGGGTCCGGTGATAATGTAGAGCCACATTTCCTACCGAGCTGGATCTGACGGAGGTCGTGTGTGCTGGTCCCAAGAAAGCAGCTCTGTCGCAGACTATGGTGCCACCGACAGGGCATCGTCATTGTAATTTGAACTCAACCTCCCACGTCCGCTATAAGTAAATACTCTCAGCAGTCTATCTGGAACATGAAGAGAGTGTAGGCCCTTCGGTAAGGCTATGGACATCACCACATTCCAGCCATAGTTCATCTCTCACTATAAAAACTGACGTAAATAATGCTTTATAATGCTTCCCAACCTCCAAGAATCAGGAATACTTATACTACGGAGCCTTACAGGACGTCTTCACAAGACAAGAAGAAGCAGAAGAGGTGATGGACTATGGGGTAAATATTAAAAGAAGGGACCTACTCTAGATTTCTAGACATATAAAAAGATGAAAATAAAACATTCACAAAATATATACGTTTCCTTATTGAGAAGCTGATGAAAAATTCCTCTAAGGAATTGTAAGCTATGAATTAAGTACCATAAGAATCTGGATAAAATGTCAATCAAGAATAGTGTTTCAAACCAAATAACTAGGCGATTTAAGAATTTAAGTAGCAAAGAGCATTGGATATCTCAAAAGGAGTTAACACATGCAATGATCTGAACAATGTAACAGACGAAGAAATACTCGAAGCTCTCCTAAGCAACTTGCTGTGTGGAATATAAGTGGAAAAGTGCTGATGTATCCGGAGAACTAAGGGAGTTTTATCCTGGCGATCAATGGCCCAGAACTGCCTGACAGGATCAAGGCGGCGCCCTACACTTTGAGAGTCCGCCTCTATGTACCCGCTCCCAGAAGATGTGTCAAATTTGGCCACACAAAACCATGATGTAGAGAAGAAATTGAGTTTCGCGAATCTCGAAGACCTGTTCGTGTGAAAACCAAATGTTCAAGGCCCTCTGTTTGTGTCCAATATGCAGACGACTAACGGTCATTCCACACAATCAAACGAGTGTTCCAGTATTTCTTTGACCCTCTATATACAAGAGCTCCTATGGATTGAAAAAGTTCTAGTTCCTTTAGACATGGAGCACCAGTTTTATTTTTTTACAATTTAATTTAATTACAAATTAAACATTTACTCAGTAACCACTTATTTTTTATTTGTTTATTTTACATATCTGCATTTTCAAAATACTGAGGATTTCAGTAATTATTTTAATTTTATTTCTTTAGAATTATAAATTAAACACATTTATTTAATTTTTTCTAAAGTGGAAGATAATGTAGAACAATGGAGCCAAACCCCCTTATATTTTACATTTATTCAATAATAAAAATAACTTTTCTTAGATATCGTGTGATGTCTTCGAGAGTTGAAATCGGAAATAAATCGTTCAATAATTTCTTTTCGTTTAAGGCGTTTAAATTTGTGTAAAGCTAAATTTCAAAGCTTACATAAAATTTCTTTTGATAATTGAAATAAACCAGTTAAATGAAAAGATTTTAATTAATTGGCTAATATTAAGACTTTTAAAAATGTTATTTTATAGCTCCCCAGCTTTTAAATTACAAAATGAAACAATACCACTTATTCACAGATTACTAATGTTCCAAGTTAATTTTACTTATTTGATACACTAATAAACCGTCCACATTAATCAGCTTGTACAACAGTAAATATTTTATGAAATAAAGTAGTACTCTTGATTTAAAATATAAACAATAAGATAATTTTCGCAGCTACTGATTGTATTCCACTTAAATAAGACAAATAAGGAAATTTTAATGTTCCGTGGTGGTCTAAGGAGTGTTCAAAGATCGTTAAAAATAAAAGAAAATTAAAAAGCAATCCATCTAGTAAGACAATTATATCTCCAAGCAAAAACGCATGCCCGATATGTACTTAAAAAAAAAAAAACTTTCTAACTTAGACTTTCGAGGGTAGACTCGAAATGAACGAATGAGTGCCCAACTCATCCCAAACTTAATCTTATCGCGAGGGGCCCCGTCCCAGATTCCCTCTCTAACCCATTCCCTCTCTATATCCTCTCCTGTCCCTCCCTGTATCAATACAATGTTCTCCATATAAATCCTCTCCCGGCATCACTGTGGAGCCCAACTCTAGAAACAGGCAAGCCAGAGTAACTGTATCGCACAAGGGGAAATCCTTTTCCCCAGACATTGTCTCAGACTGGAGTGAAGATGGGTCCCCTAAGGAGCGGGATCATGGAGCACTGGAAGGTATTCATACAAGAAGTCTTGAACATAGTGTATCCGTCACAAGTTACTAACTTAATAATTTCATTCTACAGTGAGACCTATAGGAATGCAAACCTGATGAATTGCTTTTAAAACAAATATAAACTTATTAATAGCCTTTTACGAATCTAAATTCCGAGACCAGCCTAGAATAATACATGGCTATTATATTTTAAATAAAGAATTTTACATTGTTCCTGGAGATAGCAGCTAAGGTGGAGTTGCTATCTAAATTCTTCAAATATCTCCTCTATTCAATCAGCTTTGAAGAAAATGTCTCTCTCATAACTGTTGGAGAAAATCGGACCAGATCTCTATACTAAAACTGTACAGTAAAAACTATTAAAACCTAATAAAAACCCAGAAGAGTTAAAGAGCTGATGGTCTAAGTCATCGGGAGTTATTGGAATTTGTAGTCAATTACCGTCTTAAAAATGTTCCGGAATACCAGAAAGTCATACAAGATTTTCTTAATAGGTCAGTGGCATGTGGAAGAGTCGATATTATTATTAGCGGACCTCTTTCTTATTTAGAATGAGTAACTGTCTACATTGATCTTAAAAACCGAAAAGAATAATGAAGGTGAAGTGTAATCAATTAATGAGAAGGAATAGAATAAAAAATCTATCTGTCCCAGCCAGGACTCGAACCTGGATCTCCTGCTTTCCGGGCCGGAATGCTTCCATTACGCCACCGTGACGAGCTAGATAACCTAGGCCCGGAAAGCAGGAGATCTAGGTTCGAGTTCTGGCTGGGACAGATAGATTTTTTATTCTATTCCCTCTCATTAATTGTTTAAAATTTACGTGGGATAATAAACCACAACTAAATTAATATTTATAAATGAAAATTAAAAAAGTAAATAACGAGAGTCGATAAATAGCTAGATAATTTCAGCTCCTTCGAGCATAAGACAATGTATTCGTCTTTCTCGTGGGTTAGGCTCTCGCTAGTGTGTTGGGAATTAAATAGGTTATCTAGCTCGTCCCGGTGGTGTAATGGAATCATACCGGCCCAGAAAGCAGGAGATCCAGGTTCGAGCCCTGGCTGGGACAGATTTTTAATCTATTCCCTCTTATTAATTGTTTAAAATTTACGTGGGATGATAAACCACAACTAAATTAATATTTGGTAAAATGTAACGTTGCCTTTAGCATGCTGAATGCCAACCTGGAAAGATATGCTGGAGGGTGTACTCAATTCGTCTGCTTCGTTCTTTAATGTCTTCGTTAGTTTGCTCCTTTTGTGAAAAATATTATAAATCATAAATGTTAAAAAATTAAATTTCACACCTGTTAAGTAGGATACATATTTTCATTTTATTTAAAATAAACTATTTCGTCACCACAGAATTCTAATTCTGCCTAATCTGATCTGTTAAATAATATTTAAAAAGAATCCAAAATACAGATTCGGTTAAAATATTTTAAAAAAGAAAGGCATCCGCATCTCTTTCGAAAGTACGTTCGTAAAATGTTTCTTGATGTGGGTTTTCTAACATTTATTTTTGTAAGAAATAAATTTGTTAAAACTTTCAGACTGGCGATAGCTCTAAAGTGTGCATTTAAGAAAATATTTAATTAAGAGGCAAATTATCCTTTTAGAAAGAGGATGTTGTAGTGTTGGAGTGCTACATTTCCGGAAGCTATGATAAGAGTTGTAAGACAGAACTCGAACACATCAATGTGACTAACGGCAGAACAAGTACTGCTACTCACCGGGTATCGTTCTGATTGACGACCACGTAGGAAGCCATCTTCCGCCGGGCTGGTGCCGCTCTCCGATACTTCCCTTACATAACTGGGCCTCCCGTCGGCCTTATCTACGCCTCTAATTATTTATGTTAATAGGAATATAGCGAGGGAGTGGGGGGTGTCTTTATTTGTGTCTGAGGCGAGTGCTTACAACAAACCGCTCACAACATTCCCCCCCGTTTTCTCACTAGTCGAGGAAGTTATATAACTCAATAGTGCTCTGGCGTTTTTGGAAGGGGTCGGTTTTCGAACCCTTCCAGCTTCTGGTAACATACGAATATTGTAAATCCCAAAATCTGCTTAACCGAATGAAAATACTGGAAAAGAGCTAAGGTTGGTTCCCTTGACCAAAGTAAATACCATATATACAGGTGTATAGGTATCTGTATATATTTATATGTAGGTATATAGGTATCTGGATGCACTCCAATCTGAGACTTTTTAAAATAAAGGAACCAAATTCTGCATTTAAGGTACTTTTTACAAACGCTGGACGAGTAAGTTTATAGCTGCAATCGAGAGGTAAAGAGAGGGTGTAAAGAGGAGAAGAAAATCATTAATTCTTCGTTATTCGTAGAGTTATGAAAAACAAAATTATATATAAAAAAAATATAAAACATAATGGGTGCTAAATTAAGTTTTCCAAAATTTATATTAAAATACTTACGAAAACCGCATGTTATGAAACATATTTCAGAAAGTTAACACGAGTTTAATTTCATATTTTTCTTTTTAATTCAATTTAATAAGAGTTTGAGCTACCCATCTGAATGTCAATCGTTCTTTTCAGTAACTGTGATGAAGTTAATGATTTGTTCATATTTATTTAATGAAGCATATTATACATGAAAATTTTCTAAATTTATAATACGTTCTGATATTTAAAGGCATTCACTACAACTATTTAGTGATTGCGTTAAGTCTCTTTTTGGTAATCGTTGTGTAGTAAAATTAATGTAACACCATGCAAATTTACAGTTATATTCATTTCATTAAAGCAAGTTCATTCATAGTGCATTCAGCGCCTATAACCTACCTTTGATTGATGAAGTCAACGCGTTTTTATTGATTATGTCACCGTGGATTTTTTCTTGCCCGACCTCTCTGAAGTAGTGAAAATGCTGGGTAACGTCATGGTGGTGTCAGGAAATGGACTACAGTTTCGACTCAGGGTATATTAAAATTTATCCAATTAATATTAGCGGATTTCCCATTAGTATATCAAGCTATTCACGTTGGTCCCATGGCACGTGTTTTTTCTTGCGGAAAAACATTTACAGATCTTCACTGACCCTTCGTAGCAGCGGCTAGAAACAAGGTCCGTTCAAATATTAAAATAAAATATTTATAAATATATCTAACTTAGACTTTCGAGGGTAGACTCGAAATGAACGAATGAGTGCCCAACTCATCCCAAACTTAATCTTATCGCGAGGGGCCCCGTCCCAGATTCCCTCTCTAACCCATTCCCTCTCTATATCCTCTCCTATCCCTCCCTGTATCAATACAATGTTCTCCATATAAATCCTCTCCCGGCATCACTGTGGAGCCCAACTCTAGAAACAGGCAAGCCAGAGTAACTGTATCGCACAAGGGGAAATCCTTTTCCCCAGACATTGTCTCAGACTGGAGTGAAGATAGGTCCCGTAAGGAGCGGGATCAAGGAGCACAGGAAGGTATTCATACAAGAAGTCTTGAACATAGTGTATCCGTCACAAGTTACTAACTTAATAATTTCATTNATATATGTATATATTAATGTGCTCTAACTTAAGCTTTATCACTCATTTAGATAATCTTTTGGTTAGTTACTTAGATAACAAGTCAAGATGGAAGAAGGGTTTAAAGATAGATCAAACTGAAAAACCGTCAATATCTTACATATTGTTAAAACATTAGAAAAATCCATAGGACATGATAACTTTAAAATTTAATTTTCTATGATTTTTTAAAATGTTAAATGCAAATATTATGGAAATATTTCAGAATTTAACTACGAGGGTTGGTTGGTCCCACTTATTTTTAAAATATAAAATAAATATTTCTGTGTTATCTCTATCCCAGACTTCTGGAGATACGTTCGCCCCCTACCACACATAGAGCGCTCGCATCTCCCAGAATTTGGGGAGTTTGTCCCAATGCCCCCCGCCACACCCTATGCACGGCCCGGAACCATTCTCACTCCGCAGCCCACGTAACATTTCCAATACATACTTAACGCCGGTGATTTCGTGCTGGATGTAATCAGTCTTGCTATACATTTTGGGGAGGAATCATAGATCGGGACTAGGCGGTGTTGGAGATGTGCTTGGTATACATCGGATTTCACTGACCAAGTCGGGGCCAGCCAACCTTCCAAGCCCGGCCCACCATCCACACATAGTACTTTCGACGAATTTATCTTCTGAACGTAAATAGTTTATTGAATCATTTTTTTTGAGAAGAGATTAATTATTTTATTAAATTAAGATGAGGGAAGTGGAATACTAGTTTTGAAAGTTGATTTAAAGCTAAGGATAAGGAGTCAATTTTAGTCTGCTATAAATTTTTTCATGCTTGCCATAAGAGAAAGGTGTAGTTTGTGTCTCCGTTCATAATCACCCCAAAGGATATCTTCAAGAGAGCCTACATCCTACGTAATTTTATGTTGAAAACTTTCCTATCCAGGTAGTAGCGACATTAGGTGAGAACATACTTAATAATATCTGGGTTCCACAGGTTTCACACATTGAAGCTCTTCTATTTTCATGTGGTAGCAATGAATGTAGTTTGTGGTTCCTAGTTGGATTCTAGCTTGCACGACTTCAATCCTTCGGCAGGTTTTTGTAGAAGTTTTCAATGGTTTAAGAGTTGACTTAATCTCTCTCAATTTATTATCAGTCATGATAGAACATTGAACAGCTGATTTTAATTTTTTCTCATATGCCCAGAGATCGTGAGGTGACACTTTGGGGAATTGAATGCCTGCATGAATGGCTTCTTTAGCCCTTCCATGTTCATTCCCAGATATCGAACAGTTTAATAGGTCTGATCATAAAAACTTTTTAAGCCATTGATAGCCTCACTTTTGCCAACTATTAGATGGTGAGTGGGATATATGTTGCTTATTGCAGAAAAGGCAGATGAGTCTATGAAAATTATCAGACGGTTAAAATTATGGGTCACTATTCTAAGGGCTTTACTAAGTGCAACAAGTTTTGCCGTATAATTATGAGAAAATATTTGAGCCAATTGATTGATAATTTTTATCTGATAAAGGATCTGTAAAGGAGAAACATAACCGTGTGGTTTTAGATAAGCAGATTAGAGTAAGTTCACTGACCCCACGCATTCAGCTTTTTAAATTTTGTACACCAATTCAGAATGTTAATCCAAGTTAAGTTTGAGCTTCCCTGAGTCTGATTAGGGAATTGTTCATAAAAAGCGATGGTGATTTCAGTTCTCTCTGCTGTGAAAATATTAAAAAGGATGACTTTTCTACTGAAATAGTGAAGCAATTATTTTTAAGCCAGAGAAATGCTGCAGGATATTTATCAGCGTCCTGCAGGATATTTATAGCATTTTATAAGCAGTTTCTTTTGCTGTATATAGTAAGTAATATAGTAGAAGATCATCAGCGAAAAGCATTAATTGAAGTGAACCTAGATTTCTAGACGAGAAAAGAATTTTGTCTATAGCAGTTTAAAAATCCGAAGTGCTTTGTTGAAGACCGTTTTATTGGAGAAATGAGTTGAACAATGTGCTTCTGATTTCAACCTGGAACTCTCTGTGTCTCATCAAGCCATTTATAATTTTCAGGAAGTAACCTTGGAATACTAGTTAATTAGAGTATTCCTTATTAGTCTCCTCAAACAATGTCGAAAATCGATTTAATGTCAATGAAGACTGCTACCTGTCTGTGTCTGCGAGAAAAAACTTCTCGAAGAACTTCTCTTTGTCGAATGTCAGTCTCCAGTTTCATGACTTTATCTCGAGTACAATGTCCAGACCTTGACTGGTTTTTCCACTTGGGATGCAAATTTTTTCTTCTTCAATAAACCAGTTTGTTCTTACAAGTAACATTTGTTTCTAGTAAATAGCGTAAAGAAAACGTGAGAGATATCATTCTGAAGTATTAGAGATTAATGTATATATATATATATAGAAGATTTATTTTATTGATTGCTTTTCCCCCCTTATTTTGAGCATTGNGCAATTATTTATTTTGAATTTATGAGGAAGGAGGATTTTTTTTACACAAAGTCTCAAATATGTAATAGCTTCGTCAATATTATGGTTACGAAAAAAGGGTATAAAGCGTGATAGACTTTAATTGAATTTTCTCACCTTTAAGCTACATAACATTTTTACGCTATAGATTTATTATTCAGAAAGTAATCCGAGGGTCAGGGGGTTTTTTTTTAATAGAGAATAAAAATTATTATTTAAATTTAATTTCTTTAAATAAACCTTTGCTTAAGCTTGTTAATGACTGCTATAAGGAAAAGACACAGGGTTGATTTAACAGAAATCAAATTTAGAATCATTTATATCTTTGTTATTATTATTTTTGACAAGACATTACAGGGTAAAACATCAATTTATCTGGCGTCAGAAGAGTTTTTCATTTCGTAACTTCAGTATGAAGTAACCCAGCACTTTAATCTTTTAATACCATTTGGTCATGAAAATGGAATCCTGGTGATACCACGATTCCCCTCACCCTGAAGATGGCTTAAGTTATGTGTAAGCCGAAACGCTGGCAGATAATATTAAAAAAATACACATTTTAAATTGTATTTTTTGGATCTACTATGACCGAACCCCAACAAAAAACATCTAATAATATTTACGGTAAAAAAAAAAACTCTCTATTTGTTCATACATTAATGTATGTCAAATTTAATGAAACGAAAATCTGTCTATTTTATTCTGCTCTTGTATTACATGGTTTTGTTATCTATAATTTAAAAATTAATTTTTAAATTGTGGGCAATTTGTTACGTCATTTTTTGTTTATTTATTTTTCTTATTTTTTTTACTTAAACATTGACGTCCTTGTAGTATTCGTATAATCGATTAGTTAGTATCTGATATTTTGTTTACACTCTCAAGGCGGGTTCTTTTTACTGATAACTATTATATTTTTGAAATGATTTTCATTTATGACATTTTGCTCATGGGATAGTGGATGTAAAAACTTTATTTATATTTTAATAATTAGTATTAAATATGTGTTTTGGTCCTTGTAAACGTCTTTGCCATTGGGGTCCTCTTATGGCTCTAGGTAATAATTTTTATTTTAATTACTGTCTATCCATATTCGTATTTTACACTTTTCATTGAATTTTAATATTTTAATTATATGTTAAATATATCTAGATATACCTTGTGACTTCATTCATCACTTTATTGAATTGTTATAGTTGACTACTTAATGCTTAATATATTTGATTAAATTGATGTAAATAAACAATTGGTTTTTGTGTTTTTTTGAGAATGTGGTATAAATCCACATTGACTTTTCTTTCAATTTTGTGTGTTGTTTATTGATTTGGTGTGTAAACAACCAGTTAACCTACAAGATTCAGTTAAAACATCAAGAAATTCCAATCAGTCAGTAATGGTCAAGACTTTCTTGCAACTGTGAGATATTTTATAGCTTTGATTTTCATCAGTACGTGCTGAATTTGTTCTCAATTGAGTTGTCACATTGTTTTAATTATAATATAAATAATGGTTAAATATAAATTTTAAATGGTTTTACTAGAAAGTGAGAACCATTTAAAATTTTAACAAGGAGAAATATATTTGTTTCTTAATCTATTTGAGGTTAAGAAGTACTTTTTTTCTTCTCACTTTTAATATTAGTACTTAAACTTCTATTAGTAAACCTTTAGAGAGCATAAATAATGAATTGTGATATTATTTTTAAAAATATGTAGTTTAAATAAATACTTCAAACTTCTGTTACCCAATCTGACCCTATTCATTTTCATGTATTGTTATTAACTGTTCCAAAATATTTTTTTGTTCTTCTATTTTTTTTCATAATGAATTTTAATTGCATAATTCATGGAACCTTAAAGAAAGGCATGTAATGAATAATTCATGACAATCTTGCCTCCTGTCAAGATATTTGCTTTGGCAGATCTAAACCGAGTATTATTTCTAAGACACTCTTTTTTTTATCCAGAAAGCATAGAATTATTGTCTGATTCACACTCTTTTTTAAAAAAATCGATCTAAGTTTGATCCTATGACTTACCACCGTCATCACTTTGAAATTAGATAAAGCAGTTTATATATTTACAGCACTGTCACCTATCATTATGTTTTCATTGATGGAAATATTTAATTTCTAAAATGTATGGTGCAATTGTACTGGGAGATTTACCATTACCTCTTACGTGGAAAACGGACTTGTTTATTTGACCAAGGAGGTCCAGTAGTTAGGAAGCCCATTTTTTTTTTTTTTTGCGTAAGCCTATTCAATATTGTTATCAATATTATCTCTTAAGAAGTGTTACCCGTAATATTATGTTAGGTGATTGGCTGAAGTATAGAGGGTTTGTGACAGCACTGTTTGATAAATAGTGACTAATGTATTTTATTTTTGGCAGGGGTTTTACAGAATTGTTAGTTGCAGAGAGAGATTAAGTTTGTGGGGGGGGGGGATAGTATGATGACTAATTAGATGGGGATCTTTTTTAACAATTTTTAAGGTCAAGGTTTTTATTTTTGAAGTAGGTTTTCGGTTTTGAGGTTTTTTTAGACCTTGTGTTTAGCAGGTATAGTTAATGGTAGTGGAGTTTCTGTAATGTAAGATCTTAGAAGGTTGAGGATTTATAATCTTTGATTTTATTTGGTTTGTTCAAAAACTACTTTAATTTTTTTCTAGTTTTCAATATCTTGGTAAAATTTTTGTCATAAAATTTCTTTAATTCTATACTATTGTATTGCTATTCTTTGTTTTGTACTTAGAGATAAATGACAAGATCACTCGACTTAGTTCATCTGGATGACTAATCGAAAAAGATGATTTTTTTTTTTTGTTTCTCCA
>KZ810563.1:8576-22863 GCA_000696205.2 Oncopeltus fasciatus
TAGAAAGATCTAATGATCTAGGAATGTAATTTCTAATATTGGCTGGCCGTCTGAGTATTAAAATATATCGTTTTGGTAGAAATCAAAAGGGTGAAAGGAAGTTTACAGGAAGGTAAAATTTTATCAGATTGATATCTTCGTTTTTATTTTATGAGTTAAGAAAATATTTGTTGAACATAGGTGTACATTGTAATTACCTTATGCTAATGTTTTATACGATTCTTGCGAAAAAACCCTTTTATCATCTTCTTTGTTCTCATCATGGGTGATCTAAATGAAGGAGCTGTTTAATCCTAAAAGCGATCGGTTTACATCTGACTCGATTGAATGGAAACAGTGTTTCCTCGAGCAGTGCAGAGTTTGTCTTGAAATTCTTTCAAATGTTCCTCTTCCACATCTGACTGAGAAGTTTGCCTCGTGTCTATCACTGATAGTCTTACTTACAATTCCTTAGGTGAAGAAAGATTACTTGCAAGAANCCTGGGCGGGATTTGAACCCGCGGCGTCAGGATTGCGAGACCCGTACGGATCCCCTGAGCTATCCCGGCGCCCCTATCTTTGTTTATTAATTTTGTTAATGGCTGAAATGGGGACCAGGAAGACCAAAATTTAAAATCTTAATATCATTACTATTATTAGCTTCATGAAAATTTGTAAAAAATTATTGGCTGGCCGTCTGAGCATTAAAATATATCGTTTTTGGTAGAAATCAAAAGGGTGAAAGGAAGTTTACAGAAAGGTAAAATTTTATCAGATTGATATCTTCGTTTTTATTTTATGAGTTAAGAAAATATTATTTGAATACAGGTGTATATTGGAATTATTTTATGCTAATGTTTTATACGACTTTTGCGAAAAACGCTTGTTATCATCTTATTTGTTCTCATCATGGGTGATCTAAATGAAGGAGGTGTTTAATCCTAAAAGCGATCGGTTTACATCTGTCTCGATTGAATGGAAACAGTGTTTCCTCGAGCAGTGCAGAGTTTGTCTTGAAATTCTTTCAAATGTTCCTCTTCCACATCTGACTGAGAAGTTTGCCTCGTGTCTATCACTGATAGTCTTACTTACAATTCCTTAGGTGAAGAAAGATTACTTGCAAGAAAACAAGGAATTCTGAAAAGCAAAACTTCATTTCTTCATTTGAGAGTATAGCTGGTAATAATTTTATTTGAGAGCCTTGTTATTATGTATCTACTTGTTATTATTCATCTATCGTTTGCTTTGGGATTTTATACGAGAACTTTGTTATTTTTCATTTGATATTTGAAATGTATTGAATGATTGTTTTTGACTTTTATTGGAGAGCTATGCTAATTTTTATCTACTTGTTATTATTTATCCATGGTTTGTATTTGGCCATCTATCTCTTCCCGTATTCATTCCCATATTAAATTAGGAATTTTAGAAACGAATTCTGAATTTATCAAATGTATTAATACATTTAACGGTTTCAAAAGAGAAACGTAAATTATATTTCTGTAGAGTGCACCCGTTAAGTTATTTTATGTATTTTAATATTTAAAATATATATATTTTCAACTAGATGGAGCTTGAAAAACATTTTAGTATGATGAAAATTGAGCAGAAACGTTAATTAAATAAATGTTACTTAAATATATTCAATATATCGAGACTCATTCTCTTCATGCTCTGAAGTGAAATGTATTTATGCAGGCCTTGGAAAGACTTTTAGATTGTATTTATTTAATTTGGTTGGACTACATCGACCTCAGTCAGGTCTCTGAGAGGCTTTTTAGTGAAAAGGGAACAAGGAATATATATTATTTTACTTTAAAATAAAACGTTTGTCACTGCGCACATATTATTCTTCGCTGAAAATTGAACAATTGTAATTGAACTTTCATTCCCATGTAAAACCGTATTTAAAATGCTGAGTTTTAGACCGTGGAGATTATTAGCGGATAACTTGTTAGAGATCAATCAAGGTTGCTCTAAAAAATGCAATTAAAAAAAAACCTTTTAAAATATATATTATCTGCTGACGTTTCGGCATCCGTAGTAAGCCATCTTCAGGGCTACCATGAAGGCCTGAGGGGCCATCATCACCTGTATAAAATCTGTATGACTGAAGATTTCTTAGCTCAGCCTTGACCGAAACCTAACAAATCTTTTACTAGTAAAACCGTTGTGCATGGATTTTACAATTATCTGTTGAAAAAAAACAATTGTCTCTCACGCAAGAATTGCGTATTTTAAACAGATGTCACATATTTTGCTAAGAATAAATAGATAAAGAGATAAATAGAGGATAAATTACTAAAATGACTTTAAAAGTATAAGCTAGAGTGCCTTAGAATAGCATTCCAATAACACCCATTTTTTTTTTTTTCATTTCACTCATATTTGATTGCGTAAACAATGTTGGTTGAATATCATGAATATTAAATTTATCATCTATTTTGTTTCTTTTTTATAGCTATATTAATGAAATAATATTTTTTTAAATTTTAGTTGCTATAAACTCATCGAAAAGTAGGCGGAAATATGCTCAATTTCCGATTATAGTTTCTTTATTTAATGCTGTACAAGCTATAGAGTGTCATACACATACTTTCTCTCACTCTCTCTCTCTCTCTCTCTCTCTCTCTCTCTCTATATATATATATATATTGTTTTAATAAGCTCCATCTACAAGACTATAATACGACAAATCTGGACCTACGGTGCCTTCCAATATTCAACAATCCTTTCAGTCCAAAATTCTCAAAATAATTGCTAACGCTACATAATATGTGTCCAACTCTGCCCTTCATCACGACTTTAATATTCCTTTTGTCAAAGACCTTATCTCCACCCGCTTCAAGCTCTTTCACAGGAAACTCATTCTCAATTTCATCCTAATCCATATGCCCAATCCCTGTCGTCGGACTCCAATCCTCACAATCCTCCCCGGCTACTAAAATGGAGATGGCCTCGCGACCTCCTGGGCCTTAATGCCTAAACTTATTGGGAGCGGGGTCGATGGGCCCCTTCTCCCTGCACAGTGATTTATTCATTTTATTGTTAATTTTATTTTATTTAATTCTTTTATTTTGTTTATATTTTATCATATCATCAAATTACAAGATGTTAAGTAACAGAATGGANCTTTGAGTGTTCGTATTGTATTGGACAGGATTTAATGAATTTATGATGGAATGTGTGGCAAATTATGATTATGAAATTTTTCAAATATACCTATCAAACGATTCGATAAAAAAGTAATATTTCAAATATGCTTCAGCAATATACTTGATTATAGATAGAAAGATCTAATGATATTCTATAAAATAGTTTTTATTAGCAAAATTATACTTTATAGCATGTATATAAATTATATTATATTATAGCAAATATTTACTAATCCCTAGTAAAAGATTAACAAATTATGTATTAAAATATTGACTTACGATTTTAAATGTGGTCTGTTTAAGGATTACTGATCTACTTAGTATCAGGAAAAATTTTCAAGTTATATTTTTTCCTCTATAAATTCATAATTCTGGCACCCATTTACACCACTAAATCTTTGAGAATCGGTTGTGGCTCGGATGTAGGTGGTGGAGTTCATGGCGTAAACATATTACTCTCATAAGGAATTATAATTTTTCCTACAAGACTTAGCAATTTCCAAAAGAGAAAGACTGAGCGCTAAAATTCAATAGGAAGATTTTCACGTAGGCTTCCACGGTCCTCAGACATATTTACCAATACTTCTTCCGGGTTCAACCGTGTCTTGGAGTTTTTAGGTGCCAAGATTTCACACATCGTGTGATGGCTTCTTCAGGGCTAAATGGAAAATGAGCGAATGAATGTATGAAATCTCCATTCAGGCCTGAAGAAGCCATAGCACGATGTCCGAAAGCTTGGCACCTAAAAACTCTAAGACACAGTTGAACCCGTAAGAAGTATTGGTAAATAATTCAATATGAACACGAGCAAGTGGGATTTAGCGCGTCTCCCAGCAGAGAGTAGACACCCCTGACAAGGGTGCTTGAGCGAGGAGGATCTGTCAGCTGTGGAAGTAATACAGGTATCTAGCCGACCAGCTGAGCCGAGAGGACAAAACCAGCTGGGCGTGAGGGACCAACTGGGATCTACCTCGTCTTCGCACAGTAATTTGTGTCCTTCTCGTCTTTGTCGTCCTTCCCGTCTTTCTTTTTCTCGCCTCTTCTTATTTTAATCTTTTCCACGACAAGACATCTCTTCCGTTTAATCTTTGTAAACATCTTTCACTTTCTCTTATTTCAACCTTTCTCAAAAATCATTGAAATAAGAAAGACCTGTAGGAGTAGTTTGAACTAAAAGTTGTTCTGTTAAAGACACAGATACATGAGGTTAAATTGTGAATGGAGTCTTAAATAACAGTAAGGAGTACTAAGGATTTATAGAAACTGGAGAACAATGATGAGATATTTACTATGAAACGGGTTTTAGAGTTGTTGGTAGAGAGCTGAGTGTCTCTGGCCAAGAAAGAGTCTTCAACAGAGTTCGTAAAGAATGTATCTTCAAAGCTTTAGAAGAAAAATATAAAGGGATATTACAGGCCGTGAATAATTTGTATAAACGACTGCATATGAGATTAGGACATCTTACTGTTCCATCAGTGAGATCAGAACTGTCTTAGGGATGTGACAGGGATTTAGCCCGGCTCCCATCCTATTTGTCCTTGTTTTGAATATGGCACTACACAAAGCGAAGCTAGGAACATGACCGTTCCCATTTGACTATCTACATCAGGAGAAAATATGTTTCAAGATATTAGTCTTCGCAAATGACTAATTACCTTGGGATAATATACATTAAAAATCGATATTTGAATGCCAAATTGGCAGTGTTCAGCCGAGCTTTCGCACATCCTGTGATGGCTTCTTCAGAGCTGAATGAAATTGAGGAATGTAGGATTTCTTGGAAAAATTAAAGTTTAAAGTATTTGCATTATATTTAATTTCTTTTCGATTCACTATAGGCCTCTTTCCGTCAATATAAAACGACAAACGAAATCGTTAAATTGAACTCCGCGCATTTTTTTTTTCCAATGTCACTAATTCAGAGTAAAGATGATCTGGTAAGCGGAGGTTCTGGAGACAACAAAAATTCTGTCTTTGAAAGTTAAATTCTTGGCATCGTCGTTATTATTAGACACCCAACGAAAAGCAATATTTTAATTATGTAACTAAGCAATAATTTTATCTCCGTCTGGTTCATAAAGTGAACATCATATCTCCAATTCTTAGAGGTTAAAGAAGCCTTTTGTTCCCTGCTGAGAGAAGGTAATTAAAACTCTCTGTGGAATTAAACAACGTTGCCAACATAACAGAATGGAATTGGTAAAGGAATGTTATTAATTCCTGGCTTATAGAACTCAAGTAGCTAGCTTTTGAATTGAAGTTATTAACACAAATTTACTTATTATAAAATAATAAATTTATGTCAGCTTAAAACTATGTGTTTCCTTAATATACAATCACTGCTACTTCCTTCTTATTGTAGTCAAAGACATATGTTTTATTTCATTTTACTGTTCGACAGTTTTCGTTTAAAAACTCAAATAACTATGATGACAAGGTGATCATCGCTTCAGATGTCGACCCCACAGTTGCCTCACACACACTACAACATCACTTACACAAAATAGAGAAATGGTGTGCACTGTGGAAAGAGGAGATAAACAAACAAAATTCACAATACGTCACATTCACACTACGTCACGCTACATGTCCCCCAGTTTTTATCAACAACATACCCATGCCACAAACTGACAAGGTCCAGAACTTAAGACTTCCGCTAGACAGAAGTTTATAATAACCAGAAGGTTATCCTGGAAACCACACATAACAAAAAAACGCACGTTACTTAATAGCAGATTGAAATTACTAACACATTTACTCCACAATAACTCAAAACTAGAACTCAAACACAAACTAAACATATACACATATCTTCCAAAACCAATATGGATCTACGGCTCTCCCAGATATACGGAACTGCCACACGGACAAACATAGATAAAATACAAAACTTTTAATCAAAAACACTACGTCTCGTTACTAAAGCACCTCCATATATCAGAAACCATACCCAGATGACATACAAGTTCCTACAGTAAATAACCATATAAAAAAACTGTACTCCAACTTTCACGATAAATTATATGCGCACCAAAACCCACTCGTTCCCTACACACTTCCAGGATAACACACCAAGAAGATTGAAAAGAACCTGGATGAGGGATCTCCAACAAAACAATCCTGCATACTTTCTTAATGCTAGGAGAAGGCACAGCTTGGTTCCTACTCTCCTTCAAGCCAATCAAGCCAACACTTACTAAAGAGGACAGCCCATTGGCTGATTGTAATTATTTTACACAATTAATGAGAGGGAATAGAATAAAAAAATATATCTGTCCCAGCCAGGATTCGATCCTGGATCTCCTGCAATCCGGGCCGGTGCACATACCAGTTGTGCTACCAGGACGCGCTAGATATCTCATTCAATTCTCTCTACACTAGCGAGATCCAGGTTCGAGTCCTGGCTGGGACATATAGATTTTTTTATTCTATTCCCTCTCATTATTTGTTTAAAATTTACGTGGGATAAAAAACCACAACCAAATAAAATATTTATAAAGTAATTATTTTACTGGTGCCAATAAATTAATTTAAGACAAAAAAACAACAACTATGTAGTCATTACTTTAAATTAAAANCAGATACATGAGGTTAAATTGTGAATGGAGTCTTCAATAAAAGTAAGGAGTACTAGGGATTTATAGCAACTGGAAAACAATGATGAGATATTTATTATGTAACTAGGCAATAATTTTATCTTCGTCTGGTTCATTAAGTGAACATCATATCTCCAATTCTTAGAGGTTAAATAAGCTTTGTTCCCTGCGGAGAGAAGGTAATTAAAACTCTCTCTGGAATTAAACAACGTTGCCAACATAACAGAATGGAATTGGAGAAGGAATGTTATTAATTCCTGGCTAATGGAACTCAAGTAGCTAGCTTTTGAATTGAAGTTATTAACACAAATTTACTAATTACAAAATAATAAATTTATATCAGCTTAAACTCAAGAGGAGGTGGCCAAGGAACCTCCTACTCCAGCCAGTTTAGTTTAATACCTAGGGAGTGAATGCACTGGCATTTTTCTCCCCCTCTCACTCCCTCCTTGACTCCCTGCCTAGTCTCCTTCTTATCTTAGGATAAGGAGAAGATGGGTGCCAGATAGTCTATCGCGGGATAACCTCGGCTCCTCTCTGAGGACGGGTTACGTCCCGGGATAGACGAGCAAGATGTAGGGATAGACATGTATATCAGCTTAAAAATATGTGTTTCCTTAATATACAATCACTGCTACTTCCTTCTAATAATATAAAAATAAAAAACCACAACCAAATAAAATATTTATAAAGTAATTATTTTACTGGTGCCAATAAATTAATTTAAGACAAAAAAACAACAACTATGTAGTCATTACTTTAAATTAAAAATTCGAAAAATTTAATGGTTTGTACTAATGACTAATTAACGAAATAATTTCTGATCAAGATACACGTTAAAGTTCAGCAACATAAATCGTGGAAATGGCTAATTCCCTTTCATTTGTTATATTTGTTTACTGTTATCAGTTCTTTTGTTTCCTGTGAAAACATAATTGACAGGCTCAAATGGCAGCCATAAAGGCCGGGGTTCCACCAATTGAGGGGAACATATCGAATTCAAAGACTAACAAAATAAAGTTGGCTCAGCAAATTGAATTACCAAAATCAGTAATTATTGATGAAATTCAATCAGGGCCCAGGCATTCTCTTTTCTAATTGAAATGAAAAAAAAAAAAAATTTTAAAAAAGCTATTGAAAATTTGTAATTATAATAACTGTACTTACTGATTTTTTTTTTGGTATGAGAACTAAATACATAAAATATTTTACATAAATAAAAAAGTTTTTTTTGTCTTCAATGTTACATTTAATAATGAAAAATCGACGTTATTTTATTGTCATTCTGTAATTACTTTTTGGATATTTTTGCTAAATAATAATTTAATACATAAATTAGTATTTTTTTCCCCATGGCTATTTAGTAATTGAAATTTTTTGGATACCAGCTGAAAATAAAATTTTCTATACACTCAGAAAATAGAGTGATTTTATATCTTAATCAACTGACTCTCTGGGCAAAGTCTTGTGAGTAAAAAAAAAATAGATAACGCTATTAATAGGTAACGCTCTGGGAAACTATAGCTTATTTTACTCTCTTTGTGCACAACAACTGTTAATTATAAACATTAATAATAAACATTAATTTTTTTTATGTTTCCTAAAGAATTGCATATTAAAGAGGGTTATTAAGCTGTACTTATAGAATTGGGCTTTCCTCAATCTCTATATTATAAAAATAGATAAACCAAAATTCATATTATTTCTTTTCTCTGGCGCGGTGAACACCATTAGATGTGTTCCAAGCGTTTATGAACGGACATTCAGATCCATAAATCATAAAATCTTATAGCTGACAGTTTATGGGTAAAAGAGTTACAATTGATAAATTGTAAAATAGAGATAAATTTGACCTTGATTTTGTTAAAGACTTTTTAACCATATTAAAGGAAAGATAATTTAAGGGGAATTACTCTCTACTTTTAATACTTTTAGCCAGAAATCAGGTCTTTTCAGTATTCCACCGTGTTCGTGGTATCCATAAAATAAATGTAACTCTAGTAACAATGATATTGTCAACGGAAGTATGATTATTTTGGTTCATGTGTAGATTCCATCTGACTATGAAATGTCTGCCTTATCTCCCATTAGCTTCTTCAGAAATTTATTCTTAACAGGATTTCTATCGTAGATAAATTAATAACTAATATTAAGACAAATAATTTTAGATTTAATATATTACTACATAAAACTACATAAAAAAGTTTAGTGTTCTATAAATGAAACATAATGTATAATTTCCATAAAATCTTCAACAAAAAAAAAGGTTTTCTTTCCTCTTTTTCAACCACTTAAGGCTATGGTGTTAAGGGCTATCAACAGGTTGCTGTCTATTCTATGCATAAAACGCTCTGGACAAGATTTCCGTTCCCTATAAAATCTTAACCAAAGCTGGATGAGAACCCACGGTGTCTGAATTGAGAGATCCCCTGGTCTTAACCGGCACCATGAGGATAATAATTAAAGGCAATAAAATAAAACTATTCCACCGTCGTGAATTTAAAAATCATTTCTTTCAATTGTTAATCTACGTAGATACTAAAACTATTATGAAGGAATTACTTATATTGATTATTTTGTGGGTAAAACACTGATCAACCAGTCGCCTTAATCTTAACTTATCAATAAAAAAAAGCTTGCCTGAGCTAAGGATATCTAGAGTGGGGTGACAACCTGTTGGTAGCAATGAAAGTTGGATTCTATATTTAATCTTTGAGGGTAATCATATATAAGCTATCCAAATATTAGAATAAATCCCAGGCCATTATGTTTGGTCCACTCTCCCTTCTCAAATATCTTACTCCTGATTCCGCAATTACCATCCGACATCGTACTATATAGTTTTGCTCCTTCGTAGGATAAACTTTGTTCAGAACGAAATCTGTATGTCTCATATGACCTCCAGGTAGTTTTATCCTTCTTCCAGTAGATTGCATTTCCTTGGATCTCTTCTTTCTCGTACAATATCCACACACTCATCCTCTTACTTGTATGACCTCTTCAAATCCTTATGCCCGATGGACAAGCTCCCTATTAACTGACCTCTATCCCCCCTTAAAAGAAAACCACAGCATTTACCCCCTTCTTCCTCAACAACTCCTATAAACCTTCTACATCAAAATTGAATTGGACATACATGTTATAAAGTTACATTTTAGACCTATTATCTTCCATAACTTATTGTAGCTCAAACAGTAGCAAAAATATTAATGTTTTTGTCTCTCTACAAAAATTAGACATATATGGGAGAGAGAGAGAGAGAGAATGAGGGAGAGAGAGAGAGCGAGGGAGAATGAGAAAGAGAGAGAGAGAGAGAGAGAGTGGGGGGGGAGAGAGAGAGAGAGAGAGAGATATACACACACACACACACTAGCAATAATTGATCTAGGTAGAATTAGATGAGTTACGATTTAAGCAATTAGCATAGTTTTATTATAGTATATTTTTATAATGAACTATAATTTTAGTTAATTAATCTGAATTAATTAATCTTATAAAGGTTATTTTTTATGTTGTGTTAATTTCCTCAGTTTCTGTTCATTATTACTTTATTTATACATTTGCATTGATTTTTTGCATTGATATTGAACTAATAGAAAGTAGCAGAATCATTTTATTTTTAATTATTGTATTTATTACATTTTATCATAAAATTTCGTTGTTAATATTTTATATTATTTTTCTTATTGTATTTACTCTAGCAATTTATTTTCTAACCTATGCTAATACTTTTTATTGTGAGAAAGGGTAACAACTTGCAAAATCTGTGTATATCCTAGTTATATAGTTTGGTGAATATATAAATATATATATGAGCCATTCATATGTAACTTATATTTCTGTTTTTTTGTTGTTAGGGTTTCAATAAGAGCTGGAAAGGGCGGGTGGTGGTTTCAACATGGTGACTAGAAATGTACATCATTTCTCCTGCTCAAGAGGTCATTGAGTATACGCTTCAAAGAGCAGCATATCCGCAATTACAAATATGTAAGTACTTTTACGTAGGCATTTCATTTATATTACATCGCTGCGGTGCATATTTCAAATCATATGCTTTATAAGATAAGATAATACCACATATTGTGCAGAGACTTAATCATAAAGAAGAAATAGTACTTCAGAAATTGTATTTATTTACGAGATTTAGTTAAATTCCTGAGGACGACTGTAAGCAAAAGAGATAAATATAGAAATTTAGAGGATCAGAAACTACCCGGGGACAAATCACACAATTAATGGGTGTACCTTTATGGCACCGCCTTACTACATTTTGAATATAAAAGTAATAGGTCTAAACCAAACGGTTTTTGTAAATTTTTTTTTCTTCTTTTATTCGTTTATGCTGTTTCGTAATTTCGATTCTCAAAGGTAATTTTATCGTAGATCCTGTTAAAAATAAGAAAATAAAACTCTAAACAAACACAACAATATGAACATGGATTAATACAAAATAGAATAACATTTCTACGAGCTCAGTCTCAATGAATTAACTTATTTAATGTTTGATTTTGTTTACTTGCCTTTGAACAAAGTTCTTCTCTTGGTATGAGAGAAATTACTTAATTCAATGGCTGATATTTCAATGTAAAACTTACAAAGATTATAATAAATCAATGTGCTGCAAATAAAATTGTATTTGTTTACAGCAAAAATTAAAGTAAATTGACAAAAAATTCGATAAAAATCGAGAGTGATACGGGAAAAAATGTGCTACAGGTTATAGGTTAGATAATAAAAAAATATTTCTTTATTAAATACTAGCATTAATTGTGGTATTTATTCCCAAGTTAATTTTATACAATAATTGCAAGGGAATAGATTTTTTTTTAAACAGAATGTCCGGGTTCAAGTCCCGTCTGAGGTGGTAAGATTTTTGTATTCTATTCCCTTGCATTTATAGTATAAAATTAACGTGGAATTAAATACCACAACTAATATTATATATATTTCGTGGGTTCGAGTTCCGGCTGAGGTATTAAGATTTTTTTAAATTTTAATCCATTGCAGTTATTGTACATAAAAAAAAATATTTTTGTACAGAGATTCCACGTTAAGAAAGCACTAGCAATATTTAGCATGCATGGTCATTCATGATGAAAGAATTTGAGTGTAAAATTTATTGAGACTGGCAAGTTTAACACAGTAAAATGGTATTAGACTCATTATTATCCCCATTCTTTTAGAAGAGCACGTTTACGTTCGTTAAAAAAAAAAAAAAAAAAAAAAAAGACTTACATAGCCCGGGTATCTTTTGAAAGAACCAAAAGATTCATTTAACTTTAATTCCATTTTCCCAAGTTGTCTCATCTTATCTTTCCCCTGCTTGTTTCAGCAGTTGTTTGAATGAAGAAGGCCAGTAAAAACAAATCAAAGTGAATTACTTACACTGTAGTCTGTCATTTATAATCTTTCATCTGTTCTTTGTCATTTTTACTGAAACAAATCCTTATTCTTTCTGCGATGACTTTTATATTCCATTTAGCCATTATATGTATACATATAATTGTAAGTAATTTACACGTTTCTTATTAATTTTGTATTTATTGAGTTAAATTTTAATGAAGCTCTACTGTCGTACATACATTTAAAGGTATTTTTAGCCTAAGTCACTTGCAGACAAATGTGACACGTTTAGGTATTAAACATGTACCTAGGGTGCATTTCGCACCTCAAACTCCCTCAATTCGACAAGGGCATGGATGACACATGAAAATTGCCTTTAACACCATTTATCCTCTTTTTTCTTCAAATTCCTTTGTGTTTCTACGGAGATTCCGTGATTTTCTTCACCCAATCCTTTCTATAGAGAATATTTCTCTGTACCAGTTCATGTTCTGCAACACCTACTCCACCGTAAGGCAATTTAACCTAATTTCTTCACTTGTGCGAAAGTACCACTTACTTTCAGACGTCCTTCCTGCAGGTAGCTTTGGTGTTTAACCGTATCCTGAAGGCTATTTTTAAATGTTAAATTCTTTATTTTCTCTACTTGTTAACTCATACTAACTTACTAATTTACCAATTTATTAAATTTCGCTTATTATTTTCTCACTTCTTCAACTCAGAATTGTTTTCAATTGGAATCCTCAATCCTTTCCTCTTTTATGAAGATGGAGCTTTTCTTTTACCTAATTGTAATTATGGTCTTCACTTCATCTTTGACTTCTTGTAACTATGGCTTTCGAAATGGAGAGTTTTTATTATAACTGGATATAATTACTGATATTGGGTCTTGTTTGGATTAGGCCCGCCACTTATTTTATCTAGTAACAGTTACTTATCGATAAATTAAAAAACATATGATTTATTTAATAAACACTTTTTACACATAACCAAAAACATTATCATACTTTTAATCAGTTCCTCCACGTACCTCTGGAGGCCAAAATTCTACCATGTCCTTAAGGATTATATCAAAATTTGAGCTTATCTGCCTCCACATATACTCACATAAATAGGAGTCTACCATAGAACGATTTGTCCCACATTCCTTTTTGTTTCTCCTTTTGGCTTTGGCCTACATAGACTCAACTCTTTGAGTGTGAGCACCGGTCTCTTGGTCCACGAAATGTTTGGAGTGATTTACAATAAAATGCCTGTAATCCTTTCCAATTATTTCTCGTTGTTCTTCTTAGCATAAATCGTAAACATCAAAAACATTCATTTTGTAATACTTTTATAACCGCAATTACACAAACAATACTAAATTAAATAATATTTAAACATGTGATTTTATTTCTGTATAAAATGTCAATATAAAATAACTGGCGCGCCTAATATAAACAAGACCCCTGATATTCTCTATATTTTTCCAAAAGTTGCTCTCAATAGTCATTGTACAACTCAAAATAATGGTAATACGTATTTAATTTATTACCAGAATTTCTGTAATGCTAAATATGGACGGAAGTGTTATTCCTGTCATTTGGGAAAATGCATGTGATAAAGAATCCAATGCATCTGACAAATGGGAATGTCTGATCGACAAAGCTCGCTGAAAATAGTAAACATTTCTCGCTTGAAGAGCAACGCCATTGCATGCGAGTTTGGTGTTTTAGAGTAACAATCCGAGGAATTCAGTATCTGCGTTAAATTTTGTGTTTTCATCAAGTCTCTTTCAACAACCATGTCTGTTACATCAGACTTTTTTTTTCCGACTAATTTTGTTTAACAAAATAAATCCCATAATTTAGGTAAAGTTTTTCTGTGAAAAATACTTTATTTGTAATTATTATTGGAATCTCGCTACATAGCTACCATTTGTAAATAAAAATTTCTGATGGATTACAAGCACCCCCCCCCCTACTCAATTTGTTCCACATTTACTCAATATAGGTCTCAGCCTTTCCTTTTGTATTTGATCTCTAAAAAATTTAATAAAACACTAGATAAATATTTTTCAAAATACTTCCATGATCTCAAGAGATATTTTTTATCAAATATTTTATTGATTAATTTATTTTTATTTTAATGTATTTTATAGGTAGGTACAAAAAAAAAATATTATAAAATGAGTAAAAATTTTTTTTTTTCATTTCTATTTTTAAATTCCTGAGG
>KZ810564.1:28792-39789 GCA_000696205.2 Oncopeltus fasciatus
GAACATGAAAATTTGGTCGCTAGAAATGCTGTTACTGTGATTTCAACTACAATACTTTGTCAAAGGGTCGACACCGCTGAGGCTAACCGATTCTCACATACGATATTTGATTTGTCTGTATCTGTAAGTTCCACTGTCTCTGCATTTCTACTCTATAAAAATACGATCCACATCTAGCCGTATAGATTTTTGGAAATTTTTTTGAAAAAAGACTCGTTCCATCCAAATATATTCCAAGTCAATTGCACTTCTATTCCCGCTGAGATATAATCTGAAAAGAATCAAGATCTTGCAGTAATCTTTGTTGAGGATCTTTGCAGCAAGAAAAAGCTCGGAGGGACCACACCCTCATTCTTCACTAAATCCTTGTCGCACAGACGTTTTACCATAGCCTTCACTTGCAACTCGAGATTTCTTAGACTTTAAAGCTTGCTCGTGATGGACGAATCCTAGATGCATTTCCTGTTTCTCGCTACATTCTAATTTTCTTCCTGATATGCTGTTGCAAAAAAAAAAAAAAAAATTCTAACAAGGCGCAAATGAAGATCTGAGTGGATCTGTCACGAACTCTAAAGCAAGTATATTTGATCTTGCACTAATCTTTTAATTGTGCGCTTAGTAGAGCCTGATTAGTAGATACCTTGATGATTCTTGTAAGTTTTTAAGCACCATTCTAGAATATATTGATTAAATATAAATTGTCTGTAGATTTTCCGGCAGTTTTCTATGCCGAGGAGCGTATTCACGGTGCTGGTCAAAATGGATGTAAACTTTAGATCGCTGAGCATCAGAAGTTCAGTAGTGATGCCATCTGGACTTGCAACTCTACTATACTCGCCTTTACTTGTATGATTTGCTTTTTGACCTCCCTTCGATGCGTCAACTCAGAAATCCGTTTGCTCAGAACGTAATTGGCTCAAGAGAACAATTAATCACATTGTCTTTATGTATGAAGGTATAACAGCTTTTAAAACATCAATTAAATCCTTTTAAAGCATCAATTAATTCCTCATTATATATTCTACTCAGTAATTATCCCAAGCCATGTTTATTGCTTGAATACTAATTTTCCTTAAGCTTATCGTATTCTGTTTATCATTCTGCTGTTTAATAGGCAAGCCGTTCAGTAGACATCATTCTTCGCTTCGACCATAGTCTCGACCTCTTTACTCCTCCAATTCGTTATGTTTCACCCACTATACTCTCCAAGAGCTTCTGAAGCGATTAGCAACAAACAATTAGCTTAAAATAGATAACTTAGTACTACATATCACGACGCTCTACAGAAAACCTTTCACCTTCGAACTCAACAGATACAAAAAAAAAGCTCATGTTTTTGAATAATTATTGTGATTATTCTTGACGAATTTATTACCAGCAATATGAGCAGTTTAGAAGCCTCAGGAGGATTGTCTTGGACTTTAACACTTCGATCAATGTGGTTTTAACTTTTTCATCTTTACTTGGACTGTCATTTTCAGCAGATACCTAGAAAATAATGTTTATTTATAAACCTTAACGATGAAAATAGCTGTCATTATTACTTTAATTACTTAAAAGATATTCCTGAAGATCAGTGTAGCCCACAGTCAGTTCTGTATTCCCTTTTTATACGAAGTGTTAAGGAAGGGCTAACGATGCTAGAAAAATTCGATTCCTAAATTTTTGGATTAAATTTATGCATATCTACTGAGCCCGACTTGTGAAAATCACAGTAACACAGTGTTAGCTTTTATTTAAAACAATTCGACCAATCTTGAAAATTTACAAAACTTGATAACTATAATGCTCCACCAGTGCTCTAAAGAACCCTGTTTTAGGCTCGTCCCTAATAATAATTGCAGAAGCTTAGATGTGAAAAATGTAATATTGCAAGTTCTTTTGAAATGTAAAATTGGACAGTAGTTTGGTCTCACGTTTTTTGACAATAA
Organism: Oncopeltus fasciatus; assembly: GCA_000696205.2. Lineage (NCBI taxonomy): Eukaryota > Metazoa > Arthropoda > Insecta > Hemiptera > Lygaeidae > Oncopeltus > Oncopeltus fasciatus. The sequence goes on from KZ810564.1 coordinate 30,724, forward strand.
ATAAACAAATTTTTATATTTCTGGCTTCTCTATTTACTGAATTAAAAAATATATATATAGATAACGGAAATATCTTACTTACGATATATTTTCCAATAGAATTAAACTTTTACGAATACTTTAAGATTAAATAGATGTTGAGTGTTTACAATAAGAATCTAATTATTGATAAAATATACCAAAGAGTTTTGAGAAATAAATTATTTATNAAATAGGGTTGAGAATACTGTTAAATTTTTTTAAAGCTTCTTCCACAAGATTAAAAATGTTCCTATTTATAATACTTATCATAGAAGATTTACTAATAAAAATAGCTAAACTAAAGAAAAGTGATATATTTGCTTGTAGAAACAGTTTTCACACTGTATTGACTAAATTTCACAGCACTCAAGGTTAATATACAGCGATAGAAACATATTTTCACATAGATAGATAGATAGATAGATAGATATGTGTGTGTTTGTCTGTGTGTATGTGCTATTGACATATTATTTATATGTTGAAGCAAAATCTGTAGAATACAAAAATATAATATCAAACATACAACTGACTGGATATGTAGCCCTGATTAAATTCCTGACAAGACCGTGTTGAAACAGACTGACTCACACATCATGGACAGTTAAAATGTATACTTTCTTTGAAAATGTTCTACAAGCAAGATGGACCACTTACTATTCATTATTCATTACTTCCGGGTATATGGTAAGTACCCGGTACCCGGTATAAGTACCCGGTATAACCTAGTACCAGGTATAAGTACCCGGTTATGTAAGTCTATATCAAAAGTAAATGAAATTCTACAAATTTATCTATTTGTATATAGCAAGTATAATATTTAGTTTAGACTCATGAAACTCCCCTAGGTTTATTTCATGATAAAAGTCATATTTTTGGGGTTAGACAAAAAATTTGACATTTTACGTAATACCTGAATCCTATTCTCTGTACAGTTATTATTAAATGAACACACGCATACACGTGTGAAGAGTACATACACACACACACACACATACACACACCTATATTAATAATTTCATACTTTTTATTTGTACTTTATGATCCATTTTCCAAAAAATACTTACAATTTTCGGGGTGACTTCTTGCCCTTCGTCAGTGAGGAAAGAAGAGCGGCTGCTTAAGTCTCTCTTCACTCCCCACTTACAAAGGGTGAGAAGTCACCCCGAAAATTTTACTCATTGTAATATTTTCTTCTGTACCCACTACACTCTTTCTCCCACCTGTTCTTATTTATTATATATATATAGCATCCACAATTACAAATATATATATGTATGTGTGTGTGTGTGTGTGTGTGTGTGTATAATTATACAGCTTACATATGGTTGGTGTAATGTATAATTTTATCAACTTAAATTTTTTTATTTTTTAAAACAAACATTTTCAAATGAAAANTGCTCTAAAAAAAAAAAATTGATATAATTTTTTTATATATTTATGATCTATTTAAAATGACATATTTCACCAGAAATAGTATTGCTTTTGTTAAATTTGCTGTAGAAATATGTCATTGCATTTGTATTTTGAACAAAGAAACTATTAGTATATATAAAATATAAGCAATTCATTTTTTTTTTGGAATATTGAAATATTATATAAAGTTTGTATCGTAAGCTCAACTCTATTATCAGTAACGAATAATATAGCATACCATTTTTTGCTCTTCAGATATTATCTTATCAATTGACTTCTGTAAATCAGAACTCAAAGTTTTGTTGTTCCATCGAACTATCTGTTCAATAGTTCTAGTGGCTTGTTCTTTTTTTCCTTGTGTAATTAGCCATCTGATTGACTCCGGCATGACCCTAGAGAGAAAAAATTATAGGTTTCTTTATACTATATTGTATATGAATAATTTTTATTTCTAAAGATTCATAAAGTTTATTGCACCAGTAATTTATTTGTATTAATTTCTGTAACTCATATCAACAAGTATGATGTTTACTTCATGATAAGACGATAAAAAATAAATAAAAAATACGCTATTCTCCTTGGGAAACTAGGAAATATTAATTCTATTATATCTAATTATTTCTGTCATTCAGGAAAACTGATCAAAATATAAGAATAATGGAGAAGGGGGTTATGGATGTATATGGGATCATATTACAGATATTTATTTTGATACTGAGTTACCGTCATCTAATAGGCTGCCACAAACTAAGTATAAATTAATATTCACTTCCAATGAACAAAAATTTGTTTGCATTGTTTTAATAGTCATTCGAATATCCTATGCCTAGTACAGGAAAATATTGGCTAGGACTTTATTAATTATTTCCAATAAAGTCAGAATGTAGGGGTGGAATCGGAAAATTGGCAAATCACTGAGGTAAGAGGGAGTATCGGAGGGGTTTCATAAAATTTATTATTTAATTGGTGTAGTTTGTGACGAGTAGACTGTTTTTTGTTCGTATGTCAGTTATGAGTTTGATGTTTTTATCAGCGAAAATGGTATCAGAGGGTTTAGTGTTTTGTCGATAACATTTTTGGCAATGTTTGTTTTTCGTTAATAATGTAGAAGGGGTTTCGGGGTTAAAATGAAGGAGACGTCCGGAAAATGTTGGTTTAGTGTCTGTAAGTGAGCCTTTCTTGTTTAATAATAATATGTATCTATCTATCTATCTATCTATCTATCTATCTATCTATCTATCTATCTATCTATCTATCTATCTATATATCTATCTATCTATCTATCTATCTATCTATCTATCTATCTATCTATCTATCTATCTATCTATCTATCTATCTATCTATCTATCTATCTATCTATCTATCTATCTATCTATCTATCTATCTATCTATCTATCTATCTATCTATCTATCTATCTATCTATCTATCTATCTATCTATCTATCTATCTATCTATCTATCTATCTATCTATCTATCTATCTATCTATCTATCTATCTATCTATCTATCTATCTATCTATCTATCTATCTATCTATCTATCTATCTATCTATCTATCTATCTATCTATCTATCTATCTATCTATCTATCTATCTATCTATCTATCTATCTATCTATCTATCTATCTATCTATCTATCTATCTATCTATCTATCTATCTATCTATCTATCTATCTATCTATCTATCTATCTATCTATCTATCTATCTATCTATCTATCTATCTATCTATCTATCTATCTATCTATCTATCTATCTATCTATCTATCTATCTATCTATCTATCTATCTATCTATCTATCTATCTATCTATCTATCTATCTATCTATCTATCTATCTATCTATCTATCTATCTATCTATCTATCTATCTATCTATCTATCTATCTATCTATCTATCTATCTATCTATCTATCTATCTATCTATCTATCTATCTATCTATCTATCTATCTATCTATCTATCTATCTATCTATCTANATCTTTTTTATTTCAATTATAATTACTAAAAATAATAAAAAGCTTCTTACCAATAATATAAAATGCCACTAGCAAGAACAGGGACGTAGATTATTCTTAAATAAAGCCGCCATTCTTTAAACAGCCATACAATGGCACCAAGAATAACTTCTCCAAAAGAGAAGTAGATATAAATTAGGGTAGCTCCAAGGCCTCGCATGTCTGGTCCAACTATCTCAGCTCCTGGAACGGAAAATGAGCTGTAATACACATCTATATGTGCCAACGTAAATAATAAAAGAAAGATAAGTTATAAAAAGAGAGTTACAAAATAAATAAACACAATGAAAAATTCATGGGTGGCTTGACAATATAAATAATTAATACAAGAAATGCAAGGGAATAGAATAAAAAATCTATCTGTCTCAGCCGGGACTCGAACCCGGGTCTCCTACTTTCCAGGCAATTTGCTAACCATTACACTACCGAGGCTAGCCAGATAATTTCTTCCACTCCCCGCACTTTACTCCGAGTCTAAACCTCGTGTAAGACGAATATATCGTCTTCCGCTCGTCGGCTATTTGTTTGCCCCGACTGAGGTAGTAAGATTTTCTTATTCTATTCCCTTTGCTTTTTTTTTTTTTTGCATAAAATTAAGGTTGGATTAAATACTAAAACGAAAATCAGTATTTAATAAAGAAATAACGTGCTAAAATATTGCTTTATAACCCCTCTCTCCTCAGATATTTATATTAATAGAGAATAAAAAATAATAGAGTGATCAAGAAGTCAAGTAATCATTTGAGTCGTCCATCCAAGTGTTGTCATTTTGACTAATTTTTGGAAGAGAATATTTCAATTTAAAACCTTCTCTGCAATGTTCTCTCTGACAAAACAGTCACATCGTTGAGCAAAATCGGATTTAAATGTTGGGTAAAAGAAAAAAAAATAGAATAGTTGTTTCGTCGTAGCGGCCGTAAAATGTAGTTTACAGTCAGGACAGTAAAATGTAGATGCAACTCAGGACAGTTTTGTATATTGAAAAAATAAATATTTTAGGAAATACGCAACAAATTTAAACAATTTGAAGTAGGGGTTAACCTGAACCGTTAATTTTAATTTTAGTAGCAGAAGCCGTAATTAGAATTTTTTGTTGTGAAGTATGTTAATGAAAGAAATTTGACCTATTGGAGTTTACAAGAAATGTCAAGTGCTAGTACAAAATTGTGTATAGTGGGACACTATATTCAGTTTAATAAATCGTAAAATAAACATTATTTTATAAGTGTGCGAGATTACAAGACATGGAATGTTTAAAAAAAAAAAAAAAAATGTATATATATCAAATACGATCCTAGGAAATTTTCTCAGCTTAAATTGACTGTGTGACGGAATTTTAAGTTTTTCCAATGAAATTGACTTTACGCTTTAGTACGATAAAAGAAAGGCAAAGTTCGTTGATGTGCAAAATGAAACAAATAGAGAGGACGGGGTTAACTGGAAAGTCAATTGTGATTAAATATAGGATTTCGATTGAGTGTGCCAAATTCAAATTCAGCGCAGTGAACCTCAAGCATATATATTTTTTTATAGTGAAAATGTATACAGGGCAGGATTTTCTTAAATAAATCGAACTATTAGATGTGAGGGCGTGTTTGAATGCCTCAACTTTAAATGCAACACTTTGGTGGTTATCTCAACGCTAATTGCCTCACAGAATTTGAGTGCCACACACAGAAACGGTATCTTAAATATTTAAAATCAGGCAAATGTGATTGGAGGTGGTTTATCTGTAATGCAAACGATTAAAAATCTCATATGACTGAGAGAGCGACACATTTACATTATCGATTTTAAACTTTGTGTACTAAATTTAAATTACTAGAACAGTATACTAGAGAAGTTATTAATTTAAATCAGCATACTAGAATAAGTATGTTAACTTAAAAATGAATCTACTAAACCAAAAATAATTAAAAAGGGACGAAAATCAACACATAGCACAAAAAAAAATAAACGCAGCATATTTTTTGAGAATCATCAAATTTACTTATTAAAAGGCAACACTAACAGAAAGCTATTAGAAATTAGTGCAGGAAGCACGAACAGTCTCATAATTCTTATTTCAAAGCAAAGTAACTGGATAATAAGAAAATTTACTAATTAGAAAGGCAACACTGAAGGAATGCTATTAGACAATAGATCAGGAAGCTCCAGCAGTCTCCTAATTCTTATTTCAAAGCAAAATAACTGCATAATGAGCAAATTTACTTATTAGAAAGGCAACACTGACTGAAAGCTATTAGAAATTAGTTCAGGAAGCTCCAGCAGTCTCCTAATTCTTATTTCAAAGCAAAGTAACTACATAATAAGAAAATTTACTTATTAGAAAGGCAAAACTTATAGAAATCTATTAGAAATTAGGTCAGAAAGCGCCAGCAGTCTCCTAATTTTTATTTCAAAGCAAAGTAACTGCATAATAAGAAATTTACTTATTAGAAAGGCAACACTGAAGGAATGCTATTAGACATTAGATCAGAAAGCGCCAGCAGTCTCCTAATTCTTATTTCAAAGCAGAGTAACTGTATAATAAGAAAATTTACTTATTAGAAAGGCAAAACTGACAGAAATCTATTAGAAATTAGTTCAGGAAGCTCCAGCAGTCTCCTAATTCTTATTTCAAAGCAAAATAACTGCACAACCAGCAAATTTACTTATTAGAAAGGCAACACCGACAAATAGCTATTAGAAATTAGGTCAGAAAGCACGAGCAGTCTCACAATTCTTATTTCAAAGCAAAGTAACTGCATAATAAGAAAATTTACTTATTAGAAAGGCAACACTGAAGGAATGCTATTAGACAATAGATCAGGAAGCTCCAGCAGTCTCTTAATTCTTATTTCAAAGCAAAGTAACTGCATAATAAGAAAATTTACTTATTAGAAAGGCAACACTGAAGGAATGCTATTAGACAATAGATCAGGAAGCTCCAGCAGTCTCTTAATTCTTATTTCAAAGCAAAGTAACTGCATAATAAGAAAATTTACTTATTAGAAAGGCAACACTGAAGGAATGCTATTAGACAATAGATCAGGAAGCTCCAGCAGTCTCTTAATTCTTATTTCAAAGGAAAGTAACTGCATAATAAGAAAATTTACTTATTAGATAGGCAACACTGAAGGAATGCTATTAGAAATTAGGTCAGAAAGCGCCAGCAGTCTTCTAATTCTTATTTCAAAGCAAAGTAACTGCATAATAAGAAAATTTACTAATTAGAAAGGCAACACTGAAGGAATGCTATTAGACAATAGATCACGAAGCTCCAGCAGTCTCCTAATTCTTATTTCAAAGCAAAATAACTGCATAATGAGCAAATTTACTTATTAGAAAGGCAAAACTGACAGAAATCTATTAGAAATTAGGTTAGAAAGCGCGAGCAGTCTCATAATACTTATTTCAAAGTAAAGTAATTGTACAATCAGCAAATTTACTTATTAGAAAGGCAAAACTGACAGAAATCTATTAGAAATTAGGTGAGAAAGCGCGAGCAGTCTCATAATACTTATTTCAAAGTAAAGTAATTGTACAATCAGCAAATTTACTTATTAGAAAGGCAAAACTGACAGAAATCTATTAGAAATTAGGTGAGAAAGCGCGAGCAGTCTCCTAATTCTTATTTCAAAGCAAAGTAACTGCATAATAAGAAAATTTACTTATTAGAAAGGCAACACTGAAGGAATGCTATTAGACAATAGATCAGAAAGCTCCAGCAGTCTCCTAATTCTTATTTCAAAGCAAAATAACTGCATAATGAGCAAATTTTCTCATTAGAAAGGCAACACTGACTGAAAGCTATTAGAAATTAGTTCAGGAAGCTCCAGCAGTCTCCTAAATCTTATTTCAAAGCAAAGTAACTCCATAATGAGCAAATTTACTTATTAGAAAGGCAACACTGACAGAAAGCTATTAGAAATTAGTTCAGAAAGCTCCAGCAGTCTCCTAATTCTTATAGTAGTCTGTAAGAAATCAAGCTATTCACGTATGCACCATTTGAAAAAGCTATTTGATTTTTAAAAAATTTCAGCTGATTTTCACAGAACCTTCATAGGAGAAGCTAGAAAAAAGGTTCTTTCAATATTACNAGTAAATCAACATCTTTGTCAGAGTTATCAAATAGTAGTTTCATTTTATATTATCTAATCTACCTTCTTATTTAGAAGTGAACAATCTTCTTTAGATTATATTCTTGACAGTTTTTATTGATGGGTCTCTTAGGAGTTAGAATTTTCTTACTTTGTTCGGAAAAGTAAAACTTTAATTGAAAAAAAAAAAAGTATAACTGATTATTTTAAGTTCATATTTTCTTTTTTTAGCAAAAAATTTTGTTTACAACATGAATTTATTTTTGAAATTTGGTTAAGTTCTTAGTGTAGTACATCGTTAGAAAGATCGTTATGGGGGAGTCTTTTTGTGGTAATTTTGTCAATTTGGGACAAGTATACCTCTTGGTTCAACTATGCCTTCCGTTTGTAACAAGTAGTTCATTCCCTTGTAATCCTGTATATCATGGAACCCACGCGAGACATATTAGATTAATATGTTAAACTATTACATCAATTAATTAATTTATAAAAGTCATTAATTAATTGTAATTAATTATTCTAGAAATATTAATTTCAATTATCCTATTGGTTAAATAAACTAGAGCTATCTGACCAAGTCTTATCTTGATCACATTCTAAAATGGTTTTGTAATTATTTCTTCTTTAAAACCAGTATTGGGATAGGTATGCTACTTTTTTTTCTCTTTTTTTTTTACCTAAGGTACTTATTTCTGAAAAAGATTTGTATTGTGCTAAATTTTTGGCCATCCTTTAGTTTATAAATCACATATTTCTTAGAAAATTATTTTCTGATTATGTATGCAGGTATTTCTGTTTCTTTTGAAAACCCACTTTCCAAAAAAAATTTTTTTAAATCATAGTGTAATTTTAAACTTAAAAAATAATTGAAACTGGACTTACCAATTAAATAAGCTGCGTTAAACAAACCACAGTGAGAAATCGCATTCAATGTTTCACAGACAATAAATTGTAAATAGGTCGTTGAAAAGGAACGTAAAATTCCAAATATTCCTGATAAAATTAGACAGCAGACAATCAGAGTTTTCTTTCCAAATCTAGAACACATTTATTGATTTAATGTTTATTTTGACATTAAAAGAGTTTAAAGTTAATTCGAATAGCTTACATCTAATCAGTATTTCAAAGGAATATTTTTTTCCAATGAATAACTTGAAATAATGTTATTATATATTTATTTTATTTTAAGTAATTTTGCGATCCGCACCACACAGATACGGATAGAGGATTTCATAATCTACCTTTGAGTACCCTATATGATATTTTATATAACAACCCGCCATGTAATAATAAGCCTCCCCAAATAAATTCTTCGCTATTGTACATAAGTATTACCATACAAGGAAAATCCCAAACTCTTCCCTTTTACTTGATAACTTTACCCTGATACTGATAATTAATGCAAAGAATGAGAAATAAACTTAGAGGTGCTTGAATTTCTTGTTTTTCACCTTAATTGAAATGAAATATTTTATATCCCTGTGAGTTGTACCAATCTTCACCACTCTTCAATCCTTCCCTTAAAAAACTTTTCTTCTG
>KZ810566.1:12784-24820 GCA_000696205.2 Oncopeltus fasciatus
CATATATATATATATTGCTGAAAAACGTGAATGCGCTATTTTATTTAATATGTACATTCATTATTTTGAACTAAATCAATAATAATTACTTATAAATTATGTGCATTTATTTCCCAATTTTTATTTGAACTCATTCACCATTTTAAAGCGAATCTTATTATCTGATGGAGAAATAAGAAAACATACAACATACAAATTAATTATTTTGATCTGATAGAGAAATAAGAAATCAAACAATATACAAATTAATTCTTATAATCTGATAGAGAAATAAGAAAGCAAACAACATACAAATTAATTCTTATGATCTAATAGAGAAATAAGAAAACAAACAACCTACAAATCAATAATTTCTCCAGTAAAGTCAAAGACATATATTTCTTTTGAGTTATTTATTTTACGAATTCCCATATCTCAAATTTTTTTGGCCATGGGTAAGTCGCACAAATGTTGTATATTAAAAAAATTACATTGGGAGGAGGTTCCGAAGCCAACTTCATTCGAGTCGGCATGGTGGGTTGTAAGGATTACTGTTACAGAACAGGGCCTGAGCTAATGGGTTTGGGTTGTATGGCAGCTTAGTGTGGAAAAAGAGAGAAGCGGAAGGAAATGAGTTATTGGACTTATTTATGTCATGGTGAAGGGAAGTTATACATTTATTAGGGAGCATTTGCGATTATTCTAACGATTGAGAGGATTTGGAATCTTTGGATTTTAGAAGACTTAACGGCTCCCCAGAGTTCTCCAATGTACGTTCAGAAAGGTTACAGTAAATTCTTATTACTAATAAATTTTATATATGTAAGTTTTAAGTCCTATTCATTTTTCCGTATGGATATCTCAAAGTCATCACACTTTCAAAAGTATATAATATAAAATGAATATTTTACCTGTTATATTATTATAAAACGACGTTACAATGTAAAATATAAGTATGTTTGAGTAAGTCATCACATTTGCTACTCAAATGTATCTTCATATAATCAATATCTATTATAAATCAATAAAAATGGTCATTTTTAGTAGTATAATCAGGATTTGTATGCGGTATAGTATACAATAATTCTGTGACAGTGAATTCAAGCATACCAACGTTGGATTTATGCTTACAATAATTCCCTTACTCCAGTGAACCAGTGCTCAAGTTTTATATTACATTAAGGATTTTTCTCCGGCGTAACGAAATGAATTTTGGCGAAGGCAAAAATTAAAACTTCACTCCTTGGTAGTGGAAGGGGGGGGGGAGAGACTTCCTATTATTCTGAAGCTTGGTCATTAGAAAAGTGTGCAGGATCCTAATTTCATCTCTGTAACAATATTAGCCAGTTAGTTAAGTTCTCTTTCCCTCGAAATTTTATCATTTGGATTATCACTTAATAAATCACATTTCAAGGGAGGATTCATAACTTTGTTGATATACTTTTATAATTTGAAAAAATAAACAAAAAAAAAACGCTGGTCATTAAGAAGTTAAAATAAAAAATAGAAATCTGATGAAGATGTAGAATATACAAACTCTTGTTTAAAAAAAAAAAAAATGAAATCATTTTTAAGAGAGAAAAAAATAACATCAATCATGGAATGATAAAAATACCTTAAACACCTACCGTTTCTTCTTCCGGGTTGGACCGTGTCAAATTGGTGTTATTTGCCGAGCTTTCGCACATCATGTGATGGCTTCTTCAGGGCTGAAAAGAGAATGAGAGCTGTAAAAGCCTTTTACAACTCTCATTCTCTTTTCAGCCCTGAAGAAGCCATCACATTATGTGCGAAAGCTCGGCAAATAACAACAATTTGACTCGGTCCAACCCGGAAGAAGAAACGGTAAATACTTCTGACGACCGTCGAAGCCTACCTGAAATACCTCAAACACTTTACCACAATTGAAAGATTTAGTTGGAGGCACTAACTTTTTGTCTCTCTGCGTCAAAAACCCCTACCTGAAGATTAATCACCCCCAAGAAGTAGGACCTAATTGTCAACTGCCATATTGTCATATGTTTCTCAACTATTCCTTAGATATATAGTAAACGGCAGTGCGTCTTCCGCTACTCTTCTTTTGTAAATAAAGGTGCATCAGATAGGTAATATGTAGAGGGATCAATAACCTCACCGGGGAGCTAAGAATAAATATGTAAAAGAAAACGTTGTTAAATTGTAAAAAAAAACAAAGAACTAAATGCATTTCCCATTATTCATTTTAAAAGGATAAAGATAAAATTATGTGAACTTATAAGCAGAATAGCTCATTGCAGGTTAAACTGAAGTAAGAAGAAAAAAATCAATTTGTGCGTCATTTAAAAAAAACAAAACAATAAGTTGTGAATACATAATGTGAATAACCTACTTTGTATTTCCTAACTTTCAATCCTTCCTTGAACTTCGGATCTACCCCACTCATTATTTCTAAAATTATTTTAATGGATGGTGTAAGCTATTCAATTCAAGTTCTGCAATGAATAGCAAACTCTGCCCTGATTTCTTTCAGAGAAAGCTCAGAGCTTTCGACAAAAACATTCCCATCCTTAGAGCCGAGGACTCTATCGCAGTCCAATGTTGTCCTTCCCATGTATTCCTATTCATGTAAAGGCTTGGTTTGCCAGACTAATTTTTTTTCTTATGCTACGTAGTCATAAGCATTGAAATAAATAACGAACGAAGGTCTAAATTTCCAGGAAAACCTTAGTGTATTCGAGATATATCTTTTCAGCCTCTTTATTACAATGTATTATTGCTTTTCCTGGAGAACAAATATATCATATATAAATATATATATNTCAAAGATTAATTTTGCGTTTTATGTTTTCGAATTGGCCATATTCGATGAAAAGTTTTTATATAGGAATATAATATAAAAATGCACACAAGATTGTTTTAGAGAAAAAAGTAAAATAAGAACCATTAAATAAGTTTCGATATTTACATTTAAAATGCGAGTTATATTATGGCTTGTATAACTATCATTTTATATATATTTAATAATACAATTTTCACAGAATTATTTATACTAACAATTATGAGGAATAACAATACAAAAAGACTAATTCCGATTTCATTCTATTAATATTCTTTAGATAATCAAACGAGAATAAATTTTTTTTTTTTTTTTAATCTGCGCTTATTATTAAAATGAAACAGTTTCAAACACTGTACCAATAATAAATCACTTTCAATTCCCCAAACTTCTTTAGATCTGTAGCTTGATAACTATCCGTCCAAAAAAAAAGAAAGTGACTTCGGTTTTTTATAATGGATGCAAAAAATGGAATTTAGCTTAAGAAATTAGTAACTTTTTTTTCCTAAACGAAATTATTAAATTTTAATTATTTAATTTAAAGAATAAAATGTAGAACAACTTCGCTTGAAAAAGGTTATTGGTTATTTTCTCAATAACTGAAGCTGAGCGCTTCTGGAACTTATAGTCTCATCTTTAGATCTCAGGGAAAACGTTTTAGGGATAAATATACGGGAAATACTTGAAAAGTGGTTTTTCTTATTTATTGAGAAAAAAATGTATTGAACAAGAGAAACAAAAAAATTAAATATATATAGTAAATTTGACTCCAGCATTAGCATATTTTCCATAGGGAAATTATGTTATTGACGCTGGTAGCATGAAGACTTCTTACAATTTTCGGCAGATCTACATTCAAAAAGCTGGAAATATTATATTCGCTCAATTTTTTCAAAAAATATATTTACATCTTCACGTGATCTTGCACCGTAATTATTGAAATAATGAAATGAAATTAGCCATTTAGCTTATTTTTTAAAGCGTCCTATATGTTAGTTAATGGCCAAAATCAGTAGAGGGTGGGACGGGGGTTTAAATGGAGGTCAAGTTCAAATTATTAATTCTTTATTATTATTATTATTATTATTATTATCGTTTGTACGTGCTTTCTGTCCTTTTTGGGACATAGTTACTAAGTATTTTTTAACTTATTTCCTTTGTACTTTGTACTAATTAAACGTCAAAATGACAGACCTGGAGTTCTGGAGTAATTACTGGATACGTTCACAGTAACCTAGTCATATCCAATTATAAAAATTGTCAGTTAATAAAGATAGTGGTCAAATTACATGTGTTTAATTTTATGATGAGCCTTATTATGTTATAAAGGGTTCCATTTATTGTATATTTTGATACTATGATTATTATATAACTATGATTGATAATTATGATTATGTTAAATAAGTGATAAGTATATTACTTAAAATGATGTTATATTGAATTGAAGTGTTATGTTTATCAGTAATTAGTATCTTGGTTAAATATTCGTTATACAATAGTAAACAATTAATGCGAGGGAATAGAATAGAAAATCTATCTGTCCCGTCTATAATGTTATACAATAGTGTTACATTAATGATAGTGATGCAGGATACATTAATTATAAAAATTTGAATACATATTTGTATTTCTGAAAATAATTTCATTTCTATTATTTTTATATCAAATTGTAAAATATTTCATGATTTCATCATTATTAAATCTTTAGAAAAACAAAAAACTAACTAATGAATAAAGAAAAATGCAATAAAATAATATTTGATAATTAATTAAATATTAATTGCAATTTTTTAATCAATCTAGCAGATAAAGCTCACGTCTTTGGGTGCAAATTTTAAAACAAAAGAGTTTAATCTACATCAAGATAAGCTAAACATTCATGTCAATCATTTTCTAAATAATTTTTATCTTTCAACAGATATCATATAACCCTGGTTTAATCCGTTGATTATGGACTAAAAATAATTGATTAATATAAGCGAAACTTATATTAAAGTAAAAAAAAAATTACAATAAGAATTCATGGTGTATTCGTAAAACATATCCAGATGTAAAAATAATGTCATTATTGAGTTTATCAAGAAAATGTCTAACGTTCAACATCGAAGGTGTTTTGTTGTAAGCCTTCAAAGCTAAAGCTCTACATTCAAAGCACACACGCATGCGAGCTCACCCTTTAAACCTCATAGCTTTTGTTTGAATAGAGGTAAGCCCACTCGAGCCGAGGTCAAACACTGATTGTGACTGAGACAATAAGCTCCCACATAAGTTTGGATCTTGCTTCCTGGGCTCAGCTAATATTTGTTTCCGGAGCTTAAATGAATAACGCAGGATAAATTTCCTTAGTCCTGTCGTTATTAATTTCAAATGAATGTTGGTCGTTTCTTATGTATTTTTTAGTAATTTAAAATGAGCATAATATAGTCTGTTTGTGTGTGTGTGTATGTGTATGAGAGAGAGAGAGAGAGAGAGAGAGAGAGAGAGAGAGAGAGAGAGCTGTTTTACATTATAATTGTTCATACCCATGCTGCAGAGAGGAAGAGAACACTTGCATTAGTCTCTGGTGAGACTTGTAAGAAGACTTCCACAAATAATATGAAAAAAAAAAAATTTCCTTCTGTCATGATACAAAAAAAAAAAAAAATTAAAGTAAATAAATCCACTTGAACAAGAGAACTGAACTGATGGATGAGGTCTGGTTGGTTCAGGCTTGAGAATAATAATTTTCCACACTATCACTACTCACATCCAGTAAAACTGGTCAAGAATGTGGGAAGAGGTGTCCCTTGAGGAGTACATAGAGATAGAAAATGAAATGAAAAATCTGAATGGTGAAGTTTCGGAAAATTTTACAATAATAATATGCCAGAAATCAAGTATATGAAGAAATATATATATACAATAGAAGCCCAAAAATATAATGTCACTCTAATTACAAAAAAAAAAAGAAATAAAAATATCTGATTTTGAAGTTGGGATGAACACAGTAAAATAGTGAATTTTATGACTGTATTTAGTGTGTGTGTGATTGAGTGTGCATTTCCCTCGAATTGCCTCCTAATTAGTACATTGACGGGTGAATTTCTGAACCAGCAAAAGAGCTAGAAAGCATTTTTTTTTTTATTTAGTTAAGGGTTAGCGAGAAATAATGAAAATATTTATTTTATTTATAAAAAAAAATATATTTATTTTGTTTACGTACCCCATGAAATTACTTAAGACGATTGAAACGGGGCAATTTATATATTAATCCATTCTATTCTAAATTCCTCTTTGTTTCTGAAAAAAAGACTGCCGGAGGCGAAGAAGTATTTTTACCAGCGATAAACATTAGCGAGTCTTGGTTTATGTATCATATCAATCATGATTTATGTTTCATATCAGTTATGGTTCATGTTGCTTATCATTGATATAGTGTTACTAATTTTTTCCCCAAATATTTTCAATTTTTAGTCACTAACAAACAAGATGAACTCTTGTTCAACGTTTGACAAAAAATAAATAACGAACGTTGCCTGGATGTTTTAAACCACCAACTAAGCGATATTGTACTTTTTGAAACCAGAACTAACTCTTATTGTCCAAAAACTAGTCGTAGCTTACATTCAGCAGATATCTATTTTTTCACTGCAGGCGAGTTTAAATAAAAGAGTTAACTTAAGCGCTGGTTCTATACCTTGCTGAGGAAGGTTGACTACTAGAAGGCTCTCCAGTTTTATGTTCTGTCTGAGAATTCTGAAATATTATCTTATATATTTGTTTTTGTACAAAAGTATTGTAATTCAAAATATTATTTTGAAATCAGTTTATATTTATTATTATGCATTAATATGAATGATTGATAATAATTCGTCGACCATATATTTACCTTTACCATGATTTTCCAAAAACCAGGGTACTAGCACGATTAGCAGATTTTCCTAAGGTAAATCTGCTAATAAAAATAGTGACTTTGTTAAATTTTGCTTGAACTTGTTTAGCTAAAGCGCTTATAGGGGGGAGTATTGCTACAAAAATTTACAGCAAGAGGAATCGACAAGCCAGTGTCTCAATAGAAATGCATTGTAGAGTTCTGTACGTGCTACTACTGCGAAACGTGACCTGGCATACACAGAAATCATCTTTCTTCATGAATGGGTCTTACTTTTCCACCATTTCTCACGCCAGAGACCTACCAACCCCCCTACAAGGGACGAATTGGATTGCGAGGGGGAAAAACTCTAAGAGTTCTTTTTGCCATCGTACTCCATTGGGCGAAGAATAGCATTATTTTTTTTTTTAATATCCCATACAATCTTGTAGAGCCATGAAAAGCAATAACTAGGAGTTATACCACTCAGAGGGTTTTAATTCCCAATGGCATGAATCTCTCGATAAAATTATTAGTTTCTTATGAATAAATTATAAAAAGAAATTTATAAGATTTTTTTTTATGGGGGATGGGGGTTAGCTGTGAAGATCCTTGATAAATGTCTGTCCTGGACGGGACTCGAACCCACTACATCAGTCTCCACAGTTTCAAAAGGATCTTCTAGACTACCTGGCAACCTCATGAATCAAATTTAACGAATTTCAGAAGCGCTATTCTTTTAGTGAACAGGGAGATATCAAAGACAGCTATAAGCGTCGGAGAATGTAGAGAGGGCAAGACCCTCTGGCATTACTGGTTTTATGACTATGATTACTTGCATTAACAGTGAGAAATCAGGAGTGTACGGGTTGGAATGTTAGGATTGCCGTACAAAAAATCAACTTAAAACACTTCAAAAATAAAAATAAAAATAAAAGAAGAGTCAAGGAGCATTCAATGTGAAAATACTCAAAATTTCTTGAAACTGGGTGACACAGGCTCACTTGGACCTACTCGTTGAAGTAAGTTTTCTTCGCATTGAATACAAGTTTTATGCCTTGACCTTAATTTGGCAAACCAGAGAATATAAAAATTAAATAGCATAGGAATTTATCGTCGCCGATACATGCGCAAAGTAAAGTGTGAAATTATTGCATTTCTTGTTTTTATGAAAAATATGTTAATTAATAACAGTATATGTATTTGTAACTATGAAATTTGATTGCAACATAGTTCCAGTAATTTATTAAATAAAAATATTATATTTGGGTGTTGGATAATATTTATAAAAATAATTCTATATCAGTGCCATATAATCATTAATAAGTGATTAAATATTAGAAGTAAGAAGGCGTTAAATTTGTTCTAACGTTCCTATGGCTATCGTTCCGAAAACATGCCGAAAGCTTGCAGAGTACAGTTGTGCTTTTACAATAAACTATTTTGAAACATGTTTAAGGGCAGATCCAACATTAGACAGGGTATGATCTAGAGAATTAATCACTCGATGATATGTGAAAAGTCAAAAATAAATGACAATATTCTAATAACACGTATTTATTGCACGACTATTTTCATGTTTTTAGACGCCTCTTAAGAAGCTACAAATATATTTTTTCAAACGATTAAACTCCCTATTGGAAAGCTACGTCAAGCTTATATAAATTAGGTTCGAATCCCGCCACGGCGTACTCTTATTTTTCTTCACAATAATAATAATTAATTGATATATTTGTAAATAATTTTATTTTTCCATGCTATTGGCGAATGATAATATAAATTTAAGTAACAGTTACCAGTAGCTATTTAATAGTAATCCTTTTTGTCCTTGGTTCAAAAAAGCGTAATAAATTTTCAAAATTTACAAATAAATTTACAAAACAATTATACATTTCTTCAGATTTTATGTTAGAGTATTTTCTTCAGATACATTATGTTAGAGCATTATCTTTTTTTGTTAAATAAATCATCGTAAGCAACCACGAACAACTATACATAAACTGTAAACATCTTATCGAAGTTTTTGGACCAATCATTGTTACATAAATAAGAAAGAGGATTAAAGTCATGATTCTGAGCTGTAGCCAGCATCCTACAAAAGTTCTTTTTGTCATATACAAGCCAACATTTTTATTTATTGTGAAATAAAATTAAAAATAACCAAGTGCATTCATTTAGGCATCATAGAATATTTTTAAAAGTTTATGGGCGAGGTATGTGTGGGTGTGCCCATAAATTAGTGAATTTTTTTCCTCTCTTTCGACTTTTATTTTCACACTTGAGGTTGCGACTTCAACAGGTGAAGGTGAGAGATGACTTTACTCTTCAAGCTCCGAAGAAAAGTATTAGTTGAAAAACTTTAAAAAGAAATATTTGAAGCCTACCGAGAACCATTTGTGTCATTAACGGGGTTTCCAGTGATACATAACTCCTCCCTCCATAATCCAGTGTTGAAATGGTGCAGGAAGATTTTAAAAAAATACTGAGACGGCGGGAAATCTAATTATTTACTAACGTGTGAGATGAGAAGCAATGAAAACTCAGTCGTTCGGATGTAACTTTAACTTTTGTAATTTCATAAAAATAAATAAGATAAGGTTAATAATATGAACTTAGAAACTGTAATTGTCAATAAGGGTACATTTTAACGCCACCGAAAGAGAAAATCGATGAGAACGGTGTTCCAGTGACCAGGACAGTGGGCTCTTGAGTCATTCATTCAGTGCTTCTATTTATAATAGCTCTGAAGATTCTCGTTCTTCTCTTTGGATTAGCCAGCTCCAATTGGGTTCCATTCTTTATTGAATGAGAAAAAATCATCTTCCAGTTGTGTTGATCACACGTGTCTTGTATGCCCTGAACGGGCCTGTTGTTTAAGGCGGTACTATTAATTTATTGTTAATGTATCTTTAGGCCAGACCGGTGGAAAAAGGGAAGTGGCGCTCTCCCCACAGAGTTCATCATTAGTTTTTTAGCATTATTAGGTGATTTTAGTTGGAGTTCGGTCATGGTAAATCAAAAAAACACAAAAAACAAGGATTATCTGCCGACGTTTCGGCTTACATTGTAAGGTATCTTCAGGGCTTTCATGAAGACGAAAGAGGACGTCCTTTCCTTAAGTTCACATTTCCATGACTAAATGATTTAGTCATTATTAGTATTTAGAGTATTTTCGTACATATATTCTTTAACCAAGAAGTTATAAAATGTATAAAACCTGTCAATATTCATACGAGATTCCTAACAATAATAAAAATTAATTTAATGATGATAAATAATTATGTCTTCTTCTTTATAAACCTCCTCTCACTTTTTTCTTCTTTTTTTTTTTTAAATGTAAGCCTATCTAAAGATTGCAATAACCTTCTAAACATCCATGGGTTAGGCAAGCTTTTATTTCTCGATAAATTGTGAGACCGGAAGGTATTCCGTAAGATACCCTTGCAGCCCTCCTCACTCAATTATATAATTTGGTTTCAACCAAATAATAAATTGTTTATTGATCGTAAAGTGAAGTAATTTTGAAAAGAGACGGGTCCGGTTATCGAAATTAAATTATAAGATATTTTGCTTTATATAAATTTATTATTTCTTTTTAATATTTTGAAATAGTATTGTTAGGAAAGTACATTATTCTCCTAATATGTTCTACAGTTGTTCTATTAGTAAACTATTAAGCCATTTGCACAAAAAAAAAAAGAAAAAAAAAGAAGCTTATATATNGGTACACTCTACTTGACTTCTAGTGAATGGGTGTCAATCACGTCGACCACAAGTGCTGGCTCCATCACATCCTCATTTACAGCTCAATCCCACACCCCCACACACATACACACAGGGAGACACCCATAAGCACAAATTATTGGCCCACAGCTACAGACATTACCATATATCAGAGATTATTTGAAACAAAAAAAAAAAAAAGAAACACACAAAACATGTTAAAGGTTTATGTCTTTTGTTGGGGTTGGGTCAAAGTAGATCCAATAATACAATTTTAAATGCGTATTTTTTAATTATCTGCCAAAAAAATCTACTAAACATTTCTACGGTCAAAAGACTCTTTATTAAATATGTTAAACTTTTTATTTGAATTGTACCGGGAGCCAGAAAAAATCTCAATACGGTAATCGAACCCGAGTGATTTGTATGTTTAACTTTTAATTATAATTAATTACTCAGTGCTAATCTTCAAGTTTTATTCATTTGCATGGGGATATGGTGATCAACTTCTACAATTATATAATTAAATTAAAACTTTTTAAAAATNAATAGTATTGTTAGGAAACTACATTATTCACCTAATATGTTCTACAGTTGTTCTATTAGTAAACTATTAAGCCATTTGCACAAAAAAAAAAAGAAAAAAAAAGAAGCTCATATATCAAACATGGTAACTTATTAAAAATTACGTTTACTATAACACGAGCAGCACATTTGTGTGTGCGCGTGTCTTTACGTGGACCATATTTTTAGCTTCTTTTAAGTAGGATCGGAGGAGAGTTGAATACATTATCCGAAAGTCCTGACATGCTATGAACGTGAGAGATAGCCTGAAGAGTTCCCTCAGGAAATTCTGCAAGAAGTAAGAGAGTCAAAGAGGAAACAAAGGAGGCGTAAAGCCTACAATAGTGTGATATACCGAACTAAAATAGCTGATTAAAGTTCGCCAGGGTTTTTATTTGCTCAAGGATAGTATTTTGTCGCGGGGCCAGTTCGAGAGAGAGAGACAGAGCTAGGCGTCGTTCTATTAATTTTAGACGACGGCTGTAAAGAATAGAAGGGAACTGTGTGTGCCTCGACTGGGATTCTGTCGTGGGGGTGTATTGTACGTGCGGTAATTGTACCCACATGGGGTTTTATGGGCGTGCAGTTATGCACGCGTGTTTAAGTGTGTATATATGTGTGAAGAATATGTGTAATGTGTTCATGTACGGAGTTCTGGGATCTTCTTTTTTTTTTCTTTAAACCCCTTAGGGCCATAGAGCGAGAAGCTATCTACAGATTGCCAACGATTCTAAACATCCAAGACGCAGGATAATTTAAATTCTCGATAAAAGCTTGCCTAGGGTGGGATTTATACCCTGAGTGCCCGAGCTTTTATCTTCCCCGGCGCGCCATTTTATGGATCTCTATTGGTAACTCTAGATTAAAAAAAACGCCCAAAACATATTTGGGCTTATTAACTGAGCAATCATTTTTGTTCCAACAAAGACTCACTTTGGCATTGATGTATATTTGCGATATAAAATATACAAAAGTCATCACACACACACACACGCACTCACTCACTCACTCACTCAGTCACTCACCCACTCACCCACTCACTCACTCACTCACTCACTCACCCACTCACCCACTCACTCACACACACACACATTTATATATACAC
>KZ810568.1:12991-23511 GCA_000696205.2 Oncopeltus fasciatus
TATATAATACGGTGGCTTAACAGAAACATTATCAGCTAACATGCTTCATAACTAATGATACATGAAGGAATCACCATGTGAGAATTTGTCACATGGGGACCTGGAAACTAATTACTAAAACATGAGAGGAAGTAGAGATGTATACTCCGACGGCAGATCTAAGTGACGGGATTAAGAACAAGTAAGTGAAGGAATTGTGGGAGAATGACGTACTTCAAAGAGAACTGAAAAGTGCCGTCGCACAAGTATAATTAAGTTTTCTAATTGGTTATTGGGGAAACATTGGAATGGGCTGTGAGAATATCCAATCTCATCGATGGAGGAAGGATCAATATGCATGATTACTCAATCAGGCCTCTACCGAGGGCCCGATTGTCTCCCAGTCCCGTTGCTGCGGGTTCGAATCCCGCTCAGGGCAATCTATTATTTATAAATAAAAGCTTGTCCAGAGCTATGGGTGTTTAGAATAGGGTGGCAACCTGTAGATAGTCCCTCCCTCCATGACCTTAGTTGGGTGAAAGGCAAGTTATCACTTTAAAAAAAAAGGAGCTTGATTGGAAGTGGGCATTTTTCTAACTGCGAGTTCAATTAATTTCAATAATTAAATATAAATGTCTTAATATATTCTTTATTATTAACGTTAGAGAAAAAAAAACAAGAACAAAATAGGTGTAAACAAAATGTAATTTTCCAACATTTATGTTTTATGACTTTAAAAAAAAACGAACATTAAGTAATGTCCTCTTATTTTAAAAAAATATAAATCAATTGAGGCTTTTCGTTAAAAACAAATGAACTAGAATTCTGATCGGCGTAATTCATTTTAATCAAATTAATTGAATCATATGTAGTATAATGAATTAATTAATATAAAGTAGTATATTATATATTAATTAATTCATCTACTTTATGTGCTGCATGAACTTCTCAGACATGCATAAATAAAGTCAGTGGATCATCATAATTAAAAATATATAGCTACAATACATAAATAACTACTACCTCTTCCAGTCGGAAAATTTATTTGAGAACTTCCACATACACATAAATCTAAAACACTTATCTTTTGTTTAATCGCTTGAATAAATTAAATTTATATATCCAATTTCACTTGGAAACCTAGTAGGGCCTCTTAATTGTTTCAGAAACATTTTTACATTTTGTTCTGTTCATATTGTCCTCTTTTATTTTAATTTTTTTTTTTTTTGTTTTTCATATAATTTTGTTATAAATATTCTAGCCGAAGGGACAGAAGGGAAAACTGTGAAAAATTTCAATAAATGAATATTTAAAGCCGTTCCCTTGAAGTATTCATTATTCGCAGTGCTTTGGAGGGGAGAGAGAGAGTGGGGGGGAATCGTTTGACTTGGATTAGTTCCAACAATATTTCATTTTTAAATTACCGAGGGCTCAGCCCCAGATGCGGTCAGCCGCATCCGTCGGACCTGCTTGTCAGTAAATACTCCACTACATATTCATTCATCTCCCCCCCCCCCCTCTACATTTTGTATATTTGCTAACTTGGAATTTTACTAGCACCAAATCCTCATGAAGAGTTATTCCATTCCCCCTCTTTCCCCTCCAGAAGGCTTTGATTCCCGTCGCTTTTCCCTCAATATATCCCTTCAATGATGACCAATGTAGTCATATATTGCCCTTAAAAGATATTAACAACGACAACAATAACAATTCCCTAAAGATCATAAATTTACTTCACGATCAGTCCCTTTAAATTTTTTTTAAATAGATTCCAAAATTATTGATTGATATAAAAATCCTTATTTATTACATTCTGCTTATAAACATTTTCTAACTTGATTGCTTAATATAATATACACTCAAATAAAAAAAAATTGTAAATAAAAATAGTTAAATGTCACGTTGCAGGGAGAAAGGTATTTTCTTATGACGTCACTCTCGCCTTTATGATAGCCCTGAAGATGGCTTACATTGCTGGCCGAACGTAGGCAGAAAATTAAAAAAATACATTTTTTTTTAATTTGTATTTTTTTTTATGGTATCCGAAAGTCCAACACAACAAACTGGGAAAAAAGACACTAGATCGGCCGTTGAAGCGAACTCTCACTTCGTGGCCGAATAGATGTGTTCACTGTCACTGTCTGTATTCAACAGCAGTTGTGACAGCGTGACAGTAAACACATGTATTCGGCCACGAGGATGGACAATGTCCGAAAGCGCTCGCCAACAAAAGAGGGTTTGCAGAAACCAATGAAGACGGATAATAGAAGATATTATAGTTCAGCACCTAGTTGTTAAGTGATGAAAAAAACGTTTTAAGAGATTTACAGAGAAATTAAGAAATTACAATAGTATATGGGGTTTACCTGAATGGACGTACTGGAGTACAAAACATTTTTTGAGCGGGCATATTTAGTTTAGAGCTATGACGCTCAGAATAAATCTTTTTATTGATAAGAATATATTCTATGATTGTATTCGAGGACTACATGATATCGGATGATCAAATATAAATGCTCATTAGCTGGAAAACTGAAAAACTCGCTGAGTTTACGCAGTTTCTGCGTGGCAGACGTTTTCCACTTTTTGAAAAATATTTTATTGAAGCTCTCAACTAGTCCCGGGCCCTCGACCATTTTCCAACAATTCTTTACTCAGCGATGCAATTGAGGCAAGCATCTTTGACCTTGGGATAATTTAATAAAATTGTCAGCTGTGGGAAGAAGAGGAGCTTGTCAGTCATACCCAACGATCCTTTTTAGGTTTAATTTTGAATGAAACTATAGCAGCCAACTTGCCTATTTCTCTAAGTAAGTATACCTCTTTAATGAGGACGTCAGTTCAACTTCATTTCAGGGTCAGGTGAAAACGTCTGATGAAGCAGGAGATTTTCCCTGGAGCAGAGTCCCGATAAAACCCCTGCAGCGGGAATTTCGGTTTTGTGTAGGGACTCACTACATTAGTCAGTTGAAAGGGGAATTTAATACAAGTCCTTGGCTGCTCCTTGAGCCGAACGAATGGCCCCTCCCTCCCTCCCTCAGATAAATGGCGGGCCGAACTCCTCCTTCTTTCTGTCACTTTGTCTTATTAGGTATCTCCCTCTCGCCGCCGCCCAACTAACCTAATACCCTACGTCTCTCTTCCCTCCAGGCCTCTTATCTTATTACTTCCCTCGACTCATTACCCGCGCTCTTCCGCTACAAACTTGCGTCGTAACTTATGTCACTCCTCCCTTGTGTGACCTTTGTTAGTAACAGGCGACGGATCCCTCTTTGAAGTGGATCGGGGGAAATGATCTATTGGAAAGGCCGGTGATAAGGCCAGTGATAAGCATATCCCCTCTTGTCTACACCTCACTCTCTCCAATCCCCTCCCCTCCTACCCACTAGCTTCCCCTCCAATCCTCTCCCCTCCTACCCACTAGCTTCCCCTCCAATCCTCTCCACAGCCACCTTCCCTACCCATCCCCTCCCATATTCTTGGGGTTAGACATCGTTATTTGTCAGAAATACTTATTAACTGATATCCGTTTTAAACAATATTATATACAGAAAAAAATATTTTTAAATTATGCATAAGGCTCCTGAAATAACAATCTCACTACTTTAATTTTATGTTGTTTTTCCGCTAATCTACTGTTATAGTTCCAAGAAACAAAAATAAACTATGACAGATCAATAGTTAGGTCTAAATTAATATTTGATTGTTGAATCTGACTATTGGCGAAGTGATTCTTTCTGCAAAACACCATTTTGATGACATGGCATCCCAGAGACTCTTCAAACAGTCTCTGCCATGCAATTACAAGTTAGAGAATCATAACTTCGTGAATTTACCAGAGAATATGGATTTATTATTATGGATCGCTCCAAAGGGGTGAAAAAGCCGCCCCTCCCCCCAAATTTAAGAAGTTAATAATGTAAACTTAAAATGTTGATAAAACAATTTTTTTTTTAAATAATTGCTATTAATAAAAACAAATTCAGTCAGACTCCCTTCAAAATTCATTGGATATATGTTTCAAAACAAATGATTGATTTTTACGATTGAAGGAAATGAAATTTAAAAGCTTATTCTAACAAAGCTATTTAACGACTGAAATTATGAAGCAGCAATAAATCCAAAAAATAATTTTTCGCAATCAGTGTTAGATAAACATTGACAAAAAACCGGTCTAGAATTCGGCTATATCGACTCAGTGGAAGTTTTGATTATAGGAAGTGTTAATCAAATTATCAATAATAAATAATTAATATAAATAGTGATATGTAAATATTTATAACCCTCAATTAGTTTAGTATTCAGTACCCTTACTTTTATGATTCATACATCATTTACAAAAGATATATATTAAATATATTTAACAAAATATCTAAGAGAATTGAGTGTCTTCTTACACTTTTCCCTAATTGGCCTAGAGCCAGCCTTAGCATATATAAATATGTATATATGGAGAGTTTGTTGATAGTAGATATTACTAGTAGATGTTTTTTGTTGGGGTTCGGTCAATGTAGATCCAAAAAACACAATTTAAAAAATGAGTATTTTTTAAATTATCAGCTAACGTTTCGGCTTACATTGCAAGTCATCTTCAGGGCTATCTTGAAGGCGAGAGGGAACGTCGTTTCACCTGGATCCCATATTCGTGAATGCGATTCCACGTCCAGTCATGAATATGGTATCCTGGTGACAACACATCCCCTCTTGCCTTCATAATAGTCCTGAAGATGGCTTACAACGTAAGCCGAAATGTTGGCGGATAATTTAAAAAAAAATAAACATTCTTTAAATTGATTTTTTATATCTACATTACCCGAACCCTAACAAAAACATCTTTAATATAGACATACTCATAATTTACTGTCAACACCTTTGGAATATTATAATGATTAATTTATGATACCTTGCTAATAGTTTGGTAAATATAGCGAAGAATTTTTAGCTGTAATAATGAGGCGAGATCATCCATTACATTTTTTCAGAGATGTAAACAAAAAAAAAAAAAAAAAAAACCTAGGCACCTATAAAAAGTCACATGATGACAGTTAAGCAGTGACAGTTTTGTCAGCCAAAACAATTTCTTTGTTGTCATACAGAGGAGAGACATCGACCAGCTCTGGTTCGGCGCTGCAAGCGTAAACAACAATTAGGCGATGGAACCCCAAGTCTGCTAGGGGTGTGGAATACCTCAGGGGCTTCCCATTGATTGGGCTACAGAAATACCAATGGAGGGTAGATCGGTGGGCAAATAACTCCCTGGATGCTAGCCACTCAGGCTCATTTATCTAGGCGTCGTCTCAAATATTTCCCGCCAATATTAAAAATATTCCACAAAATTTTAGGAATGAATTCGGTAAAGGTTAAATAATAGTAGGGCCTATGTTGCACCATGAAAGTTACAGCGAAAAATGTCTAGTCATTACTTCATATATATATTTTTTTAAACCTTTATTTACATATTACATTCTCTTTAAAATAAATAAAAACATTTTGTAATTTCAAAAGGAGAGTTTGTTGACCGTAGATATTATTCTAAGATGATTTTAGTTGGGGTTCGGTCGAGGTAGATCCATTTTGTAGTTTGATTACAAAGAATAGTAAAAAAAAAAAAATTACATTAATGTAAGTCACATGAGAAGAGAAGGTGACCAGTGACACCACACTTAAACTTCATATATTAAGTGGAATCATTTGGAATTATTTATTATTAACAAATCAACTTAATACCAGCTAATATTTTTTTCCTTTGACGAGAAATGTTTCTAAGCTATTCAATAGTCCTTTTAACATCCATTTAATTTTTATTTAGAAGAACAGCACATAAAAAGTTAAATTTTAAACGCACATTTTAAATATTGGAAGAAATGATTTCACACGACACTGATGACTTTTCAACAATTAACACTAATGATTGTATATAATATCACTGGAAAAAAAATAAACAAATAACGAAACCCATCATTACTCAATTATTTTTTAACACAATGAATTTTCATCAAATGGAGATTTCTTGTCCGTAGAGATGATTAGTAGAGTTTCTTTTGTTGGGGTGCGGTCTAGGTAGATCCAAAAAATACAATTTAGAAAATAAGGCGATTTTTTAATTATTTGCCAACTGACTACAGTCAGATTTGGTATGGGATCCAGGTGACGCGATGTCCCCTCTTGCCTTCATGATAGCCCTGAAGATGGCTGAGCCCTGAAACGTTGACAGATAATAAAAAATCTCCAAGTTTTTTTAATATTTCAATTTTTTTAAGCAATTAGATGTATTGGTGGACAACTGTTAAATGTGAAATATTTAAATTCGTCAGTTTTAAGAAATGCTTACTAGTTTCTTGTATGCCCTTACTTAATATTGGACAATTTTTTTTCTAGTTAGTGAAATATATTCTTGAATGACCTTTTAAACAATGAACAGGTGTTCCGAGTTGTTGAAAAAAAATTTTTCCAAACTAATTTAAATTTTTCAACTCTTAATTTTGCAAAAAGAAATAGGCTAATAATTCGTTGTTATACTCCATGTCAAGTTTCATTCAACTAAATTAGAAATTACATTTCATTGAGCATTAAAAAAAATTTTGGAGTTTAAGACGAAGTTCTCGTCTTTCTCGTAAGTTAGGCTCTCGCTAATGTAGAGGGAATTGAGTGAGATATCCAGCTAGTCCTTGTGGTGTAACGGTCAGCACACCGGCCCGGATAGCAGGAGATCCAGGTTCGATTCCTGGCGAGGACAGATAGATTTTTTTATTCTATTCCCTCTCATTAATTGTTTAAATTTACGTGGGATAAAAAAACCACAACCAATTAAAATATTTATGTGTATGTGTGTGTACCATAACTGTAAAAGAGAAATCGGTAGTAAGAGTATTTGGATTAGTCGTAGCTGAAAAAGATAGAGGAAAATGGATAAACAAATCATTATCGTAATTGTTTATTTATATTAATAAGAATCGTTATATATTGTGTCATATTTCAAAAGGGTGTGTTGGAAACAAACACACAGACAGTGAGGGGCGTTGCGGATATCTGTGGCTGACTGGAAAGGTGTTGTCAAATGTAAGAAGTTCACCAAGGACTGTCATGACAGGCATGAATGGAGGGGGTAGTGACTGGGGCAGGTAACTCGAAGAACTTTTCCATCGTTAGTGAGAGCCAATCACCTTCTGTCTCTCGAAACCCCATGTCATCCCACGGATCACAACAATGGGTTTTCCGCTTCCGACCTTAGGCGTCTTTCTGACTTTTCCACTCCCTTCGACGACACAAAGGTGCCCCACTGCGTTATCTTTCAAAAATCAAGGTTTCACTGAAGTTTCTAAGGAGGCTAAGATGATTTTAGTTGGGGTTCGGTCGAGGTAGATCCAAAAAAACACAAATTAAAAAAATGTATTTTTTTAAAAGATTAACTGCCAACGTTTCGGCTTACATTGTAAGCCATCTTCAGGGCTGTAGAAATACAATGTCATGAGAATACAGTAATATTTGAAATTAGTACAATAGAGAATTAAAATATAAGGTGATATCAAGAGTATGAATGTAGAAAGCTATGTAAGACAATTAAAAGTTTATGAAAACAATTTGAAAAAGGACCAATTTGAAAAAAAAAAGAAAAAAAAAAAACGTTTCTAAGGAGGGCATATACCATTCGATACATCTTCTAAAAGAAATAATCAAATATATTCAATCAGTCGTTTGGGATGGGGGAATGGATTGAGAGAGATCAAAATAAAAAATTATCAATTAAATTTATTTACGTGGGATTAAAAACCACAAATAAAATTAATATTTATAAGTGAAAATAAAAAGTAAATTACGAGATTCGATAAATAGCTCGACAATGTCAGCTCCTTCGAGCATAAGACGATGTATTCGTCATTCTCGTAGGTTAGACTCTCGACAATAGTGCTGGGAATTTAATAACTTATCAGACTTGTCTCGGTAGCATATGTGGCAAATGCACCGGCCCGGATAGCAGGACATCCAGGTTAGAGCCCTGGCAGGGACAGTTAGATTTTTTTTTCTGTTCCCTTGCATTAATTGGTTTAAATAATTGTCTTGTTTTATGTTTTCAGGGTAAAAAAAAAATGCAAATTAGGAAGACATTTAGGTGAAGAGTTGTACAAGAATCTCTTTTTATAGTATATAATCAGAATTCAAAATTTGGGCTTCTTCTTGCAAATGAAAAAAATTGGCTTTTATATAAAACTTTTAAGTAATCTTTAATTTCTTTATTATTAATTCTGTTATAGAAGTCTATTAAATACAATAAGTGAAAAAACTTTACTTTAAAATACTATATAAAGTCACTTCACTTATTTTTCTAAAGCCCATATTTACACCGCCAGCAGACATTTTAACAAGCCAGGACTTTATTAACATAAGTCATGTAAACGATTTTTTTTTTTCATTTATATTTTATAAGCGTATTTTCATTTATTTAAAATTGCACAAAAACATCAATGAGAGGTCTCAGAAATTAGTTTTAAAATTGTTTTTTGATGTCATATAGCTAAAAATAAAAGGTAATTCATCGTAACAGAAAGATTGATGTTGCCCAATTGACCTTCACTGCAAGCAAAAAAAAAAAAAAATACACTTTAAAGAATGACTTTTTATATTTTCTTGTGACGATAAACAAACAGTAACGTTAAGACATTACGCTTTACGCTTATAAAAATATTGTAATATTGTAAAGAATGCAGACATATTTTTTAGGAAGAATATATTCCACTATATATATGTCTATGTATAGACTGACGAAGAGTGAGAGATCCCCGAAAATTTTACTCCTTGTGATATTTTCTTTCTGTGTGTGCACTGCACTCTCTATCCGACCTGTTCTTGACTGTTACATATCACAGCCGCTAGCGTTTAATTTTCCATATATATATATAATTTCTACGATGAAAAATTAATAATTTTCTTTTAAAATTTCATTGGTGTTACAAAATGATAATTTACCCTGGCCAGCACAATTTGGTGAAGGTTAAATTACCTTATTAGATGTAAATTTTTTTAAAGTGAAAGGGTTGATATCATATGATTCTTTGATTTTAAAGAATCAATACCACTTCCACCCACACCCCGAAAATAAACATTAGCAAAGATGGCCAATTCGAATTTTTTTTTCTTTTCTTTCACTCTCGAAGTTTTAAACCTGATATGTTTGGCTTTCAACATTGGATTTTCAACATTTAAAGGAAAAGAGGAGTGAGTTTATTTTTAGAAAGTATAATTTACTACAAAGTAGAGACCTCTGTTTTAAAATAAATATGATTTTAAAACACCATCTACACCTGAGTAATTAAAAGTAATTTAATCGTTTTGTCGTTAGATTTTTTTTTTTTTTTTAATTATATTTAAAATAATCTTACTTGACGAGGAAAAAAAATGTTCGGCTAAAATATTATTCAAAATAATAATAAATAGGATGTAGTTTTCATTTTGATAATTATTATGAAATGAATGGCCTTAATGAAATATAAGAAATTAGAATAGCTCAAAAATGGTAAACTAGTATTTTAATAAATTCTACTTAATAGTTAATTCATTAACTATGGTTAATAAATTCATTCTCGTATGGTTAATAAATATTTGTATTTAAACATCCCAAAACTTGCAAATCCTCACTCCTCAATTACGCAATCAGAAATACTTTAAAATTCACCTTTTTATTAGGAAAACAACATCCTTCTGTCTCAAGTTTATTCATTTACAATTAAATAAACTTGAGACAGAAGGATTTTGTACAAACTATAAGTACAAACTATAGTACAAACTATAAGTACAAACTATACAAACTATAAGTACAAACTATAAGTACAAACTATACAAACTATAAGTACAAACTATAAGTACAAACTATAGTACAAACTATAAGTACAAACTATACAAACTATAAGTACAAACTTACTTGATGATTAAAGGATTTAGGTCAGACACCACTTAAAATTGCTCAAATTCACTTTGCAACTCCTATAATATTTCTTTTATAATCAAAAGAAATTTCACAACTCCAAACTATATATTACTATAGCCCACCGTAGTGATTTTATTCAACAAAAAAACTCAGCCTTTATTTAAGGTATGCCGAATTTCATTAAGAAAAACGAGTACTGGTGGCTAATATAACAATAAATTGAAATTTAGGAACGGGATGAACCCCTGAAATTAACTCCTGAAATATTTTATTTACCAAAATATAAATCAGCGCTGAGTTTCATTGCTCGAAATTTTTAGCCCGCTGAGATGTTTGTCACTCACATTTGGCTCTTCTTGTCAATAAGCTGATTGTTTGCATGTTTTTTTTTTTTAAATTGGTTCTTTTTCAAATTTTTTTTCATAAACTTTAAATTTTCTTACATAGCTTTCTACATTCTACTCTTGATATCACATTATATTATTGCAATTCTCTATTATACTAATTTCAATTATTATTGTATTCTCATGACATTGTATTTCTACAGCCCTGAAGATGGCTTACAATGTAAGCCGAAACGTTGGCAGATAATCCTTTATTAAAAAAATACATTTTTTTA
>KZ810569.1:39372-51740 GCA_000696205.2 Oncopeltus fasciatus
CCCCCTTCATTTTGATAACTTTCTTAGGCTGTAGAAACCTTTCCCTGCCAAGCTAAATATATATATCCTGTGGAATTTGCTGATTATTAGTAACCTAATTATTTTTAATTTTTAGTAGTTTCACAAGTTTCATGGGAATCATGTTGCCACAAGAATGTAACGAAGTACCAATAATCTTGTCGCCTTTTGTCTAAAGACATTCATGCCTCAAGGAGTATCCCATACTTCGAGACTCCTATGCCGTCTGACATATTGCTGGTTATTTATTTATATATTTGTGTGTGTTCGTGTGTGTGTGTTTTAGCCTTCCTTTCAACCACTTAGGGTCATAGAAGGAGAGACTGTCTACAGGTTGCCACCCTATTATAAACATTTATGGCTCAGGACAAGCTTTTATAGATAAAACCCTGAGTGGGATTCGAACCCGCAGCGCCAGGATTGCAATACCTGAACTGATCTCATGAGCTACCCTGACGCTCAGAGGGTTTCATCCTTTAAAAATGAAGCTGGCCCTAAGCCATAGATGTCCAGAGAAGAATGGCTACCTATAGATTATAGATCTTCCATTATGACATAATTAGTTAAACTAGAGGTAAATAACAACAACAAACAAACAATTTCTTTTTTAAATTTTGATCAATGAAGACTTCCAGGATTGGAAATTAAAATGTACACTCACCAACTAGATGACAGTTAATTGACTACAATAAAAGTCATATCAACCAATACGATAAACATAGCGCTTCAAAAGAAAAAAAAAAGGAAAAAATAAAAATAAAACAATAAAGAAAAAAGAAAGTAAGGGGTAAAGAAAGCAACGGTTTCATATTTGTCCTACTGCAGGACTTATTTATTTTCTTCACTGTACAGAAATTATTTTTTTCAAAAAAATTTAAAAATTAATTAAATTAAAATTTAAAATTATCAATATTAATCAAATTAAATTTACCGTTATAATTCATTGAATAATAATTCTTGGTTTGTATCAAAAATGAGAAAATCACATTCATAACAACATTCAATACATTCAAAGACACATCGTCACTCAAATTAAGAGGATTCACTGTATAAATTTTGTATATCGTCATAAAGTGAAAACATTAAATCTTTATTGTTATTATTTAAAAAAATATGTTATTATATAAAATAATACAGAATTATTCCATTGGATAAGAATAATTTAATTTTATAATAGGATACATCATATTTCGATGTAGTAGTTATTGATTCTAAATATATATAAAGAGGTTCGTGCTAGAGCATCAGTATATTAAAAATTAAACTAAATTTGCATAAAATGTATGTATTAAAAGACTGTAGTGCCAACATGTACTTGGTTTTAGACTTGATAATGGGTAAATAGCCCCTTACAATTTTACATTTAAAAAACAAAATGTAAAATCATGCAGATAATTGTGGGAAAGTAATCCCACATTTCATTATTAATTTGAATCGCACAGGGTGCTAGAAAAAACTCTCTAACTCACTCGGGATCGAACCCACTAACGATTAAGCCACTACACCACCGAGATAACTGAGAATAATGTCTAGTTCCCTGCACTCCGAGTCTAACCACCAAGTATGACGAATGTATCGTATTGTACTCGGTGGAGCTAAAATTATTTGAATTCCAGTAATCTCTGAAAATGCTAATAATTTAAAAATTGAATAAAAATACTTTTTCGATTTTTGCTTACTAGAGAGAATATATAGAAGTCTCCCAACAAGCATTATTATTGGAAGCTACAGGAAGGCTAATGCCTATATGGTAGATGCTAGTAGAGGCTTAACTATCCGGAACCCTGAATGCCTCTCCTCTAAAATCACCTTTCCTTCATCCCCCCTCCCTCTCGCCACACATACACAAGCCAGGATGGATTCACGACCGGTTGTTGTCTTTAACAACACATAAAGTGGAAATGGGCTGGAGCTTTAACCCTGCCGGCGAGCACTGGAGATCCACCTGGCACTTAATCTAGAGACAACATCAGACTCCTCCGCACGTTCCCCTAACCTAGCGACTATTATCTCCGCTCCTCCCGTAAATAACCTCCTAAGTCCAGCCATGAAAAACGCCTCACCAAATCCTTTGATTAGTCCTTCCAGACCGATAATGCCCATTAAATCCGGATATGGATCTTACCCCATCCTAAAAATTACATACTAAAGCTTCAAATCAAATACGTATATTCCTTTTTTCAACCTGCAGAAATTCTGCCTTCAACTGCAATATAATTTTATTTTACGCAATATAATTTTTTTAGGGATGAAAGAGATTTAGAGGATTGGAGTCGGACGTCAGGGATTGGGCACATGGATTATGATGAAATTGGAGTTTACTATGGAAGAGCTTGAAGCGGGTGGAGATAAGGTCTTTGACAAAAGGAATATTAAAGTCGTGATGAAGGGTAGAGTTGGACACATAATATTTAGCGTTAGCAATTATTCTGAGAAATTTGGACTGAAAGGATTGTATTCGTTGGATATTGGAAGGCTTAGCGGCACCCCACATTTCTGCACCGTAGGTTCAGATTGGTCGTATTATGGTTGTAGATGGTCAGTTTATTTTCTAATGTTAGGTGTGAGCGCTTATTTATAAGGCTGTATAAAATTCCATGGCGTCTGTCGAGTTCTTGTCGCTTGATTTTAGTATGTTTTTTTTTTTTATTTATAAATTAGGGTTGTTTAATCGATTGGAGCTTCACTGTAGCTAATAGTGGTCCAGCTCTTCGGACTTACAGATCCTGTACACTGTACCCAATATCTGAAAGCCCCTCAGAGCTGTTCTAAAACTTTTACAGAAAATATATCCACAAAACCGGGTAGGTTAATGAGCTCCAAAAAGTCAACGTGCTCAGATCTGGAACATTTTATAAACTTAATAGTTCCTGTTAAAGTGTTTTTACTATTTTAGGAAGGCTCTGAGGGGTCTTCAGATATTGGGCACACTGTACAAGGTCTGTAAGTCTGAAGAGCATGACCACTATTAGGGGAAATACATTTTATTGTGATGCATTATAATTTATGTTTGGGAATAATAGAATTGTTAGTATTTAAGGAGAAAATATAGCCCTTCTTTATTTTGACGAAAATCGGATTTTTTTTCTAGGTGTATGTTAACAGGCTCGGAAAAAAGTCGTTTTTTTAAGGTAGGGTTCAGTCGCAAGATGGAATTTGTCAAAATTAAACGCCTGGCTGTCGCAATGAAGTTTTAAAAGAGAACAGTGACGGTTTAAATGATTTTTTATTATTATTATTTTTTTTATCATTTTGATGGTTACTAGAGAGGTTAGTGAAATAAAATCTTTTCATTTTGACAAATGTGTTTTCACTGAATACGGTTTAATTGACCGAATCCTAACCATTTTCTCTATTCAATTTTATATGTTTAAAGAATAAACTTTTCTCTTATCCTTTTGGCCAGACCAAATTAGTCATTTGGCAGTTAATAATATTTTCTGATTGAAAATAAAAGCATCAAGAAAAAAATAAGAAATATTTCATTTATACTCTGTAAAGGGAGAGGTGAATTCCACAAATTAAAAAATAATTTAAGAAAGTTAATTAAGAAATAATTTAAGACAAGAATTCTCATGTTCCTATATCATAAATGAATAAATTATATAAGTATATAAATAAAACAATAAAACTAAATAAATAAACGTGTAAATTATTTTTCTTTATTTGGTTAGCGGAGGATGATAGTGGTACAAAACAATATCTAACTTTTATAAGAACAAAATACAAACATATACTAAAAAATTTCAAAATTATTCAAATTCAGCAACACAAGCTGTAATCCTTCAGTTACCAGATTTTCTCTTAAGATTTCATGTTGGAAATGAGTAATGATATTAGTATTTGGTGATTTCAAATCTCAGGTCAATAATACCATTGGTTTACCCAGGTCTTTTTAAAGTTTTTTTTTCAGTTTTTTTTTTTGTTTTTTTTGTTAGCCTATATTTCAACCACTTATGATCATGGAACCTCCTTCCTTTTGTCTATCTAGAGGTTTCCACCCTATTCTAAGCATCCATTGTGAGACTCGAACGGATCCCATGAGGTACCTTGGTACCCAGTTTCGTCAGTTAAAAATAGACAATTTTTTTTTCTCAGAGCCTGTCGTGCTCTCGCCTACTTCATCTTTATCTCATCTTGTTCTTTTCCTTTTTTCAAGAATAAATTGCCGTTCGAAAATTTCGTTTTATCGATAGCTTAAATTTAAATGAACCGGAATAAATGTTTTATCGTAAAAGTTTAAAACGTTTTTTATTGAATATAAAACAAATTAAATTAATGAGGATATTTCTTCACACATTTTATACTTTCCTATTGTTAAAGAAAAAATTAATCATGTAATGTGTATATATAATATTGTAAGTATGACAACATTATCAAATTGATATTAATGTGGGAACTGGCTTAGCCTAAGGAATTCTGTGTGCGATTGGCAGGCTGGCACTACGGGTTCAAGATACATCTCTGAGAGGCTTTAATCGAGAAAGAAATGCTAGTTCAGTGTACAATAGGATGAATGTATGTACAATAGGATAGGCTAATGGTTTCCCAAAACTTTTGCATAGTAGGTATAAAAAAAATAAATAAAGAACCAAATACATAAATAGATATAAAGAAATGTATTATAGATTTTTTTCTAACATTTAATGTTTATTGAGTTATTTTAATATTTAAAATGTTTATAGTAGTATATTGGCAGATATTTCTAATTTATTTGTAATTTAATGTTATTTTTTGTATGGATTTTTAGTTAAATTTAAATAATTAAGCTTATTTTGTTTGTAAATATAATATTTTAATCAACCTAAAAAGTCAAACTCTTGATTCCTCCTGTCATAGTTTAATGCTTTAATGTGTTGATGTTACCTTGGGATCCATCTTGACTCAGGACTTACATGGGGAGAACATACTAAAATTAAAAGACAAGAACTCAATCGGCGATATGGGCTTCTATACAGACTCACGAATAAGAACTTCAATCTTACGATAGAAAACAAACTGACGCTCTACAAAACCTTATTACGACCAATCTGGACGTACGGAGTAGAAATCTGGGGTGCCGCTAAGCCTTCCAACATCCAAAGAAACCAGTCCTTTCAAATCAAAACCCTGAGAATAATTGCAAATGCTCCCTATTACGTATCCAATTCATCCCTTCACCACGATCTTAATATCCCTTTTGTTCAAGACTTCATTTTTTCCCGTTTCACCCTTTTCCACAGTAAACTGGCATACCATCCTAATCCACTATCACAAACAATGTCTTCCAACTCTAACCCCTACAACCCTCCCCGTCGACTCAAACGAAGATGGCCCCGTGATCTCCTGGGGACCTAATCTGATAATAATTTGAGAGTGTTGTCATTGGTCACCTTCTCTGTGATTGACATTAAATGTCATTTTTTAAAATTCATTTTGGTGATCAAATTACAATATGTTTTTATTTAGCAGAACGTAATAAATAAATAAAAGTATAATAAATAAATAAATGTGTTAATACACGTAGAACTTAGAAAACGAATAAAAAAAATTACTCTCTCTCGTATGCCATAAGCCGTATACAAATACTCTCGGAATAAGCAAAACCAATATCAATGAAACATGAGTTGTAGCTTTCCTAGCTATAAAGAGAGTTCTGTTATGAGTAGAAGTAAATAATTCTGGCTAACAAGTTTTCAATGAATAACTTAAAAAGACTATCCACTAACTGTTTTTCGCCTCCTTTACAATCCCCCTATTCTCTAATATATTTAGAAGAGTCTAATTTCTACAAAAAATAATTGTAAATAAATAATCTCCAATTACCTCAAGATTGTGCATGCTGATGTTTATTCCACTGTGCTTTATGTAAAATTGTATTCATTTATGCAAAATAAAACCAATCGTTCCTTAATATAGCNCGACAATGTATTAATAAAATAATCAGAAACAAAATGTCTTAATTTTAATTATTATTATTATTTGTTCTTTTATGCACATTTCAAATTTACAGTAGATGATTACTTAAAATTTTGCAGTGGATTATTCCTCAAATAATCTTGCTATAAATAATGCACAATAAACAGGAGTGACAACAAGGTATTATTATTTTTTTAAACTGTTAATAAAGAGTATATTTACTTTTTAATGACCTACATTGTTTGAGATTTGTAATAAACCTTGTAATATTAGTTATAAGCATAAATTATAACTAATAATGCAAGGCTTATTACAATTCGCACAGGATTTAGGTCATTACAAAAATAACATCTTGAAAAATGTTAGATTCTCAAAATCCATCGCACACTTTATTATAGCTGTGCATTTTAAAGATCTACATTCTCATCTTCAGATGCCAGGATTGAATCTCCTGTTCCAGTGAGAGACCATGAGGGGCCGAAAGGCTATTACGTCTCGATTTCTTTCTTTTTTTCAAATTGAATGTCTTAAAATTTTTCAAGTTTTTTGAGTTATCAATTTAAAAAAAAAAAAAAATCATTGTAACTTGCTACAAGCTCTACAAAGAATATAACTTGTTGTCCTCTTCAGCAGACAAATATTTTCACATTTAATGTTTTCATTAAGTAAGAAAATGGTGTTTTGAAGGTGAAATGTAGCATGTCTCAAAGAAAACAGTATTTGCTCTTAAGATGATATATTACTTCCAATGAAGTAAGATAATGGTGTTTTGAATGTGAAATGTAGCATGTCTCAAAGAAAACAGTATTTGCTCTTAAGATGATATATTACTTCCAATGAAGTAAGAAAATGGTGTTTTGAAGGTGAAATGTAGCATGTCTCAAAGAAAACAGTATTTGCTCTTAAGATGATATATTACTTCCAATGAAGTAAGATAATGGTGTTTTGAAGGTGAAATGTAGCATGTCTCAAAGAAAACAGTATTTGCTCTTAAGATGATATATTACTTCCAATGAAGTAAGATAATGGTGTTTTGAAGGTGAAATGTAGCATGTCTCAAAGAAAACAGTATTTGCTCTTAAGATGATATATTACTTCCAATGAAGTAAGATAATGGTGTTTTGAAGGTGAAATGTAGCATGTCTCAAAGAAAACAGTATTTGCTCTTAAGATGATATATTACTTCCAATGAAGTAAGATAATGGTGTTTTGAAGGTGAAATGTAGCATGTCTCAAAGAAAACAGTATTTGCTCTTAAGATGATATATTACTTCCAATGAAGTAAGATAATGGTGTTTTGAAGGTGAAATGTAGCATGTCTCAAAGAAAACAGTATTTGCTCTTAAGATGATATATTACTTCCAATGAAGTAAGATAATGGTGTTTTGAAGGTGAAATGTAGCATGTCTCAAAGAAAACAGTATTTGCTCTTAAGATGATATATTACTTCCAATGAAGTAAGATAATGGTGTTTTGAAGGTGAAATGTAGCATGTCTCAAAGAAAACAGTATTTGCTCTTAAGATGATATATTACTTCCAATGAAGTAAGATAATGGTGTTTTGAATGTGAAANTATAAGAAAATCATTACAACCAAGATTCAGTCAATACTCAATGAGCTACTTTTGGCTGCATTTATTTATTTATCCTTATTCATTTTTTTTAAATATCAGTTTAAATCATCAAATAATTGACTGTTATTGAATTGAATAAAGACGAATAAAAATATATTTTTTATTTCTCTTTTGAGTTGA
This sequence comes from Oncopeltus fasciatus, assembly GCA_000696205.2. Classification (NCBI taxonomy): domain Eukaryota; kingdom Metazoa; phylum Arthropoda; class Insecta; order Hemiptera; family Lygaeidae; genus Oncopeltus; species Oncopeltus fasciatus. The sequence continues at coordinate 47,043 of KZ810569.1, forward strand.
TTAATGGAAAATTGTGTCTGTGTGACCGATGTATGTTCGTCTAATTATTTCAAGGAAACAAGCGAGGGCTTTGGTAAAAAGCGACGACCCAGAAAGTGGACTTAGAGGGCGCCATAGAGATCGAGAGAGACTATTGGTGTACTGAAAATTGAAGGCTAGGGTTTGTTTTGCCCTAAAATAAACTGTGAGGCAGTAGCGGGAGTATTTACAGTTTCTGGATGGAAGGGATTACTTGTAGAGGGCGGTTTGGGGTGGGAGGAGAGTGAGGGGTAGGGAGTTTTGGAATTGGCTCTCCCCCCCCCCCTCACTCCTCTACCGTCCGCCGCCCCCCTCTTCCTACCCCTCAGCCGGCAGTAGCACACTACACAAATTGGCATTTCATGTATTTGGGTCGGCCGTGCATTCCAAATGAGACTTGCACACCTACCGACCTCTGCCCTCCTCGGCCCCCATCCCCTCCCGAGCTTTTACATAGTCCATTCCCATTCCCCCCCACCGCCACCATCTTATCTACTCGGGATTATTTAATTAGAAAATTTTTAATTAAAAATTCCCAACACGCTGCAGGCGGTACGTCTGGCCGTGGCCAATGACGGCGGGGAGTTCTCCCTCCCTGGCACTTCTATCCAGAGCTAATATGGATTCATTTAGTCAGTTAGCCTTTTAGTCTACACCTGTACTCCTATACCAGAGTGCCCCTGCTTACAAAACCACTATATTTTAATATAGGGGTGGGACAAACTTATTTCGTCGAGGGAAACAAGAGCATTTAAACAGATACACATTCTCGTACTTGGACATTTCAGTTTTAATTAATATTCAAAATACCAGAGCATTTAAAAATTCTTGTTAACTCCCTTGGGTTGGGTTCCTTGCAAATAACTTACTTAATTTCGTTTGCCTGATTGCTTCATCTGAAGAATTTGTTTTTAAATCTTTTTTGTGTAGTGAATACTAATTTTTTTTTAAATCGTTAAAAAAAGTTTTATAAAGCTAATAAAATATTATTTTGTACCGCGTGGAATACTTACTGGCCGCAGTATTTACACTTTAGGCAATGGAAAAGAAACTTGGAATATGTCTTGCTCTCAATCAATTGTGTAATAACGCTTTTAGGCATTTGACCGTTCAAAGAGAAAATCCACCCAAAATGATTCTTGCCTTAAAAGAGCCAAAATATAAAATCTCTTATTTACTTTTCTTATGTAATTATTTTTGTTATTTTCTATTCTAAGACTGAAAATAAATAAGAAGGACAGCAGTGGGACAAAGTTTATAAAAACTAAAACAGATGGTGTTAACAATATCGTAATACCGTTGATCATTATCAACTTTCTTTTTAATTATTTTCTTCTTAATTCGGGTGATTTCCGCTTGGTGGTCTTTCTCACGAAGTCTCCAGAGATTATAAACATTCCCATCCTGAATGCTACACGCATGCGTTTCTAGATACCCCCTGAAAATGTAATAACGAATAAGATTAATATTTATACTATTCCAGAACTTGATCACAAACATAGAAGCTGATAACAATATCTTGATGGTATCACCTTCAGTATCTTTCTTGTCTGTCTTCCTCTTTGCTTTGACAGATTTCTTTCCGGGAAACTTCCCCCTCAATTTCAAAAAAAGAGATGAATAATTTTCTGTCTGGTTCGTTCACGTCCTGAATGCATCTATAGGCGAAATTTGCCGACGGACGACCACTAAGTACCAAAAAGAAGCAATGAGCTATGGAATGCTGAAACTGGAGCTATCGGTGTCGTAATATCAAGTGTGGCCACTCGATTCGCCGTGTTTTTTTTTGTTTTTTTTTTTCTTTAATTCGGATTTCTTCCTATGATACGGCTTTTTAAATTTCAAGACTGAAGAATGCTCCGTTCCGCCATTTTCGTGAGGGGCACTATGAGACCATCAAGACCCAAAAAGAACCAATTGCTATCAATCATTGGGGAACTAGTGTCAATGCTATTATATAACACCAAGGTGCTCATTGTACCCTTATGAATTATACGAGTGTTTACGTAAGGGGGGATGAGCTGGGCGAATTATTATTCACTCTTATGTATGGAGTGGGAATTATTGTGTAGGAGATTGGATATTTTTTTTTTCCTTTTTAAATGTATTTATAGAGGCTTACTGGGGAGAGTTGAGGAAGCCGTGACGCAAAGAAAATAAATGAATTTATTACGAGGCTGTCTTGTGGAATGTGATTGTCCAAGCGTGCTTTAACTACTTTCGCTGAATAATAAGTGACGTTCAATTACTACAAGTCTATCAGGCAGTAAACTGCTCAAGCCTACCACAGTTCCTGATTGGCGATTGGGAGAGGGGGGAATAATCTCGCTTCATCTCTTCCGCATAATCCAATACCATAAGTATATGAATGAAATTACGAACTTGTATATTATAACTACGTTTTATTTCAATATTAAGCAAACTCAAGATATTATAGATTTATATTTTAATAAATAAACGGTGTTTAGGAACACCTACCTTTCAAAGGCTAGAAAAAATAAGAAACTAGTGGGGAAAAAAAAATTAAAAATTATTAAAATTATTTTTTTTTTAAATTACCACTAGGAAATTCAGCAACTAATAATTACGTTGAAATACCCAAGAAGCACTACTAGATCATCATTTGGTGAACCCTTTGCAAACAATGGATAATTTAATGTGTTGCCTGGGTGAGTGCACTGGTGAAAAGTACTTAAAAAATTAGAGTCATAAATAAACATTTTTCTTTTAGTATTGAATTTCTAAATTCATTCGCGTGTGTAACAATTCCGAAATTAAAACTGAATAATATAAAGTACCATCCATTTTTGCCATTTACAGTATAATACTGGATATAGTACCTTATTTCGTCGAGGGAAACAAGAGCATTTAAACAGATACACATTCTCGTACTTGGATATTTCAGTTTTAATTAATATTCAAAAATACCAGAGCATTTAAAAATTCTTGTTAACTCCCTGGGGTTACAAATAACTTACTTAATTTCGTTTGCCTGATTGCTTCATCTGAAGAATTTGTTTTTAAATCTTTTTTGTGTAGTGAATACTAATTTTTTTAATATTTTAAATCGTTAAATAAGTTTTTATATAGCTAATGAAATATTATTTTGTACCGCGTGGAGTACTTACTGGCCGGAATATAAAGACAATGGAAATGAAACTTGGAATATGTCTTGCTCACAATCAATTGTGTAATATATATATATATANTATATACCACTAATACCACTTTATAGTATATAATAAATTCACCTAGGTAGTAGGCACAAATTGATAAAGATATCCAGAAAACCTAACGGAATTTTTAATTGAAAAATAATATCTGACCAAATGAAATTTAAATCCTGGTGATAATTTTTTTTTTATATAGTGCGCATCGAATGTTTGTGGCCATAAGCGCTTGGTGATTATTACATTTTAATTTCATTAATATTAATAGAGCTTTTCAATGATAATAGACAATGATGCCTGAAATAATCTTTTTCAGGAATCATACATTTACAATAATCAACTAAATTTAAAATTTAAAAATTTTTTAAGTACATATATAAGAATGTAATTCTAGTGTTTACACAGTTAGCTACTTGCGTAGATATAGAAACACTTGACGAGCTGGCATCATCGTTCCTTTATTTCCTTTCCGTTTAGTGCAATTTCAATGGAAGGGAGCTGATTTTGAAGCAGAAAGGCTTCTCCCGTGGCGGTCATTGAATGCGTTTGATCGCTCTCCTTTCTGAAGTGGTAGGTCGTTTCAAACATTTCAATTAGCGGTCCAGAGCCCGCCCCAAACGGACATATGAAAGTGAACAACGCGCTTCTCCACCGAGTCCCACTCCATATTCAAACGTTCGAGTCGCTTCAGTTCGCCGAAACGGTGCTTCATTGTAAAAGGAATAGTTTTGCCTGGCAGGGGCCGGTTCGCCTCCCCGCCCGTGCATGTGTGTGTGTGTGTGGGGGGGGGCTCGCGGGAGTTAAAGCTGCCTCGTATCTTGCTCGAGTCGTGTCTATTGTTCAGGGGAAGCGACGTAGTAGGCCTCGTCAGTTGTGGCAAGGGGTATACGGGGAAATTATACTGGAAAGCGAATACACAATGCGAAGAAAGATTTTCGAGGGGGGGGGGGACAATTTAAAAATTAATGTTTTTTTTTTCGACTTTTATTTATTTATTAATTAATTTCATTACAATGAACTAAAAAACAAAATGACAATCTCAAGAAGAGAGATGGCGACCAATGAAACCACTCACAAATTAATGCAAACTATGTCCCCAGGAGGTCAAGAGGCTATATTCGTTTAAGTCGACGAGGAAGGTTGTAAGGGTTGAAGTTGGAAGACAATATCTGAGCCAGTGGAGTAGAATGGTATGACAGTTGACAGTGGAAAAATAATGTTAGCATGAAATAACCGAAATAAGCAACTGTATTTTTTTTTCTTTTTTTTTTAAATTACATGCAGGAGCAACAGGGTAGCTCGTCCTATGGCTAGGGATCCGTTCAGGTCTTGCAATCTTGGCGCTGCAGGTTCAAATCTTACCCTACCCGTTTATCGAGGAATAAAATCTTGTCCTAAGCCATGGATGATTATAATGGTATGGCAACCTGTAGATAACCCTACTCCCATGACCCTAAATGGTTTAAAGGGAGGCTAACATTAATTTAAAAAAAAAAATATATACATATAT